>JAHLSL010000203.1:1278458-1308434 GCA_025920805.1 Petroica traversi
GGTACAGGCAGAGGGGTGAGCAGGTACAGGCAGCGGGGTGAGCAGGGCACAAGCAAAGGGGTGAGCAGGGTGAAGGCAGCAGGGTGAGCAGGGTGAAGGCAGCGGGGTGAGCAGGGTGAGCAGGGTGAGCAGGGTGAAGGCAGTGGAGTTAGGAGGGTGAAGGCAGCGGGGTGAGCAGGTACAGGCAGAGGAGTGAGCAGGGTGCAGGCAGCAGAGTGAGCAGGGTGCAGGCAGCAGAGTGAGCGGGGTGCAGGCAGCGGGGTGAGCAGGGTACAGGCAGTGGGGTGAGCAGGGCACAAGCAAAGGGGTGAGCAGGGTGAAGGCAGCGGGGTGAGCGGGGTGCAGGCAGCAGAGTGAGCAGGGTGCAGGCAGCAGAGTGAGCAGGGTGCAGGCAGCGGGGTGAGCGGGGTGCAGGCAGCAGAGTGAGCAGGGTGCAGGCAGCAGAGTGAGCAGGGTGCAGGCAGCGGGGTGAGCTGGTGGCAGGGCCCACAGCCAGGCACCCACAGCTGAGAGCTGTCAGGCAGCTGCCTGCCAGGGTGGCCTGGCCAGCCCCTCTGGCAGGGACATCAAGGATGAAAAGTGGGAGGGGGACAATAGTCTTTTTTGGACTGAGCAGGAAAGATCTTTCGGAGGAGAGTGGCTGAGCAGAGAATGACAGAGCTGGAGGAAGAGGAAGGTTTGCGGGGAGGAAGAACTTGTGTCGTGCAGCAAAGGATAAATTACAATGCAGGGGGAATCTGGGCTCTTCCCCACTAGTCTGGCAACCACAGGACACTTCCCACACATGTTCAGGACAGGACAACACGAGGCACCGAAACTCTTTCGTGCCATACCAGGCTGTTGTTGTGTGGGTGGGGGAACCCCAAAGTGCCTGGGGCTGTCAGGGCTAAGGCTCCACAAATAACCTCAGAAACCAAGCAGGCAGCCAAAATGTATAGTGTAATCACAGATAAACACATAATCTACTCAGGTTACACTGGGGGGAAACCACAAACCACAAGCAGACAGGAGAAGAGAGGAACAACAAGCAAAAGGGAGAAAGGAAAATCCACTGGGAGAGACAAAAGCAAGTCAGTAAATCACGAGGGCTGCTGCTCTTCTCCTGACCCTCTCCTCGCCTTCCTGCCTGGGAAACTTCATCCTTGCAAACTTAGCAAGGAGGAGCTCAGAAACTGATAGTATGAAGCTCAGGCAGGAGCTCCACCAAGAATCTCTGTTGAGGTGGATGGAGAAGTGCATGGAGATCTACTGCTAGGCACCAGGGCAGCAGAGATGGTGGCCAAGCTCTGCACTCCGGCAATAGGCTCTGCAGCTCGCTCCAGTTCCAAAAACACAGGGATCTTGGAAATACTGTGGAAATAACCATAGGGTGGAGAGGATCAGTTCCCCCTGTAAAACACAGTTCACACAGTAAGGAGCCAAAAGGATGCCATGAGCCAGACTGAGCAGAGAGCACTGCTCTCATCCCGGGAAAACTTTTCAGAGTGAAGATGTGCAGATGGTCTGGAGTAAAAAAGCTGCAGGCATTTCCTTCTTTCCTGCCAGTACCTCCTGCCCAGCCCCGTGCTGGTCTGCAGGAGCCGGTTCACAGATGAGTGCAGGCACAGGAATGCAGTGGGAGTAGAGACTTCTTTGAAGATTCCAGCCACGGCATGGCCAATGGGAATGCATAGCTGGAGAGGCTGAGCTGGGAGATAGCCACTGCTGTGAGATCTGCCATGAAATCAGCTCCTGGGAACATTCTGCCAACCAGCCACGGCTTTCCCGGCAGGGGTAAACATCTACCAAAACAAAGATGATTTTGCTTTTCTTTCACAGACATGGAAGTAAAAGCAATACAAGTCATATCTTCACACATTGTGCTTCTGCCCCAGCCCTCCACGGCCTAGGTGAGCTTCAGCAGGTCCTTGTAGGGTGGATGTAGGGGATTGCTTCCTGGAGAAGTCCTTCCCAAAAAAAGAGGAGCCTCTGGCACTAAACACCCCACTTCTCTTTGGGTTCCCTTAGCTCTTTCCATGGTGCAGAGGTCATCAGACTGCCAGCACATTGCATTATCCCAACAGCAACACCTCAGTGAGACCTGTCAGAGTTTTGTCTTTTCCAATACCGGCAATATTACCAAAACACAAACACACTGGAGAGTTAGGGACCCACCTGAGACTAAAAGTTGATAAGTAAAAGCATGTAAAGTTGCTGATTCTTTTGGCCCTTGAGAGCCAAGTATTTGTCCAAGTGTAACCCTTTCAGCTGCAGCCCAGACACCAGAGCAGGGGACTCAAAACTGACAATAAAACATCTTCTCACCCTAGAAAGCCAGGTAAGGTCTGGTCCTACCATTGGATGCACAGTTCTGTCCCTCATGCCACCATGGGATCCTTGAATCATAGAATGATACAATATCCTGACTTGGAAGGGGCACCTAAGAATCCCTGAGTCCAACTCCTGGCCCTGCACAGGACAAACCCAAGATTCCCACCATGTGCCTGACAGCAATGCCAAAATGCTCCTTGTGCTCTGGCAGTCCTTCCATTCAGATGCTCTGCCCCAGATGCTCCAGAGGAAGCCAGAACATTCTCCATCTCAGGAAGATGGGTGGCCTGCATGAGAGTAAGTCATGCTCTTCTGGGATGCAGCTCTAGGTCTGCAGCAAGGCTGCTCAGACCCAGTTCCCCTGCTGTGCTAACAGGTATACAAAAACCCCACCAGAATATACAAAATATTCCTGAGCAACCAGCCAAACATCCCTCCTATTAAACGCATGACCTCTCTGCATTGCCAGCTTTCTGCAGAGACCACACATCATGCCCGTGGATAAATCTCCCCTCTCCGGTTTCCGTTTCCATGAGGCCAAACTGCTGGCTCACACCTTCCTCTGCTCTTCACAAGGCATCATGCCCTGAGCGAAGAAAAACACCTGCTGCTTTGCTTCCCTCCCAAGACAACCACAGGGACCACAGTCTCAGCCCCCTCGTGTGCCCCTGCAGCCTGGGCAGAGCTTAGGAAGCTCCAGCACCCACGCTGAAGCACACTGTGAGCAGCAGGATGGGGAGGATACTTGTGAAAGCTGAAGCAGTTACTTTTTGCCTGTCTATGGAAAGACAGGGTTTTGGGAAGGCTTTCCCCAACATGTCCGTAAATGACTTCTTGCCCTTTTCCTGAAGGCTTCCTGGACCTCCAGCCCACGTGTGACCATCCACGGAACAGAAGAGCAGAGCCAGAATCACCCCAGGTAGGTCTGAACCTTGAGGGAAATTCAAAAGGAAAGAGACTGTGGAAGGATATCAGATGGGTGGGTGCACCTGATCAGAAAACTGGGGATATGGGGAGAGTTGTGTGGGTGGACGGGGACCTGAGAGCTGAAAGGAGGAGAGAGTCAGAGGGAGCATGGGAGGCCCCAGCTGGCAAAGGGACAGAGGCTGCTGGTGGCCTGAGCAAACACAATGGCAGCTGTTGGCAGAGAGAGGTGGGAGGGGGTCCTTCCTCTGTGGCTGGAAGAAGGGCTGCCATGTCCTCAGGTCACAGGAGGGCAGGTGGCTCCAATTCACACAGACAGCAATACAGGATTGCATGGAAATATCTTCTAAACAAGGGTCATGGGGTCAGGGAGAGCCCAGCTTCCTGTATTCATCACCTACCTTAGCCAAGCTGACCAGAAGTAGATTAAATACACCTTCAAATGACCAGGCTGAGTAATGAAGACAGCAGCATCCATCTTCTCAGTCTAAATCCTGAGCAGAGGGGCTGCAGAGACCGTAAGTCAGCTCTGTATTCACAGCAAGACAGAAGTCAGGCAGGTGTCAGGGGCTAACAAGGGCACAGCAGACACCATGCTTCCCTGGCCTAACAAGTTACTATTGCTCCAAGGAGTTAATGCTTCCCATGCTCCAGCATTCCCTGCCTCCCTCCTTCCTGGGGGTCTTGCTCTTCCCACCAACTCCTATCTGCTGCACCAGATTTACTCAACTTCCCAAAGGGAGGGACCCAAAGCCACTGGCGGCATCCCAGTAAGTGGAACAGCTGGAGGAAGGTTGAGGAGCACCAAAACAAACTGTGAGGCAGGGGAGCATCCTAAAAGCCCACCCCCCAGTCTGCCCCATCCATGGAGAGCATCCCTCTCGGCACGCTGCTGTGGAGGGCTGGGAAAGCCTTGACTCACACATGCTGCCTGGAGCAGACTCCCAGCTCACTTTCACCTGTTTCTGATAAGCTCACTAATCCGTCCCCATAATGATTCTTTATTAATGGATGCTGCTGTCTTCATTACATGCCTTAATTAGTGTTTTGTGAGCAAATTCAAGGGGATAAGAAGCATGTCACATTTTCCAGTGGGGGCTTTGCGCACAGCTACCAAAATAACTTTGTCTGTGAGGCTGGAGTTCCTGTTTCACCCTGCCCATGAGCCGTCGTGGCGAGAGCTGTTTCTGCCTAATCTGGCAAGCAGGCTGCTCACTGCCCAGCCTCCCCACCCCTCTTCCCTGGCTGGGCTCACTGAGCTCCCAGAAGCCAAGATGAATTTCAGTCATGCACAGACTTGAAGAGAGATTTGTCACTGGGAATCAAAAAATCATGTAAAAGCCTGGACTGCCATGTTCCCTGGACTGCTCTCCCCCCACCATGCTGTCTGCTTGGGGGTGGGGCTGAGGGCAGTTGGGGTTGTTGTGGTCCCTGCTGACCAGTGTTGATCCAGCTGGTCACTGAGGCCTAAAGTTTGAGGAAGTTTCCTGAGATATCCCCAACATCCTTGGAGAAATGGCAGAATCCGTCCAGAGTCCCTGCTTTCTCCTGGACCAGAGGAGGGAATGACCTGGGGTGGCTCCAGCATGGAGCCCCATTACCAACAGAGCAGCACTGGCCATCACCAGCGTTTCTGGGCAGAGATGGACTGGCAGGAGCCAGTTCCATGCAGGCAGTACCACCAGGATGGGATCTGAATCAGCCAGACATCAGCTCCACCCTGGAAGGAAAAAAGCCAGAGCAGTTGGCTAATGTGACCAGCACCACTCCAGGCGTCCTCCCCTGGCACAGGCTGCTCCACACCCAGCATCCACTGAAGCCAGCACTGTCCCTGTCCCCCTCGGGCACTTTAGGACCAGCCCCTGATCCTCACATATCTGAGATCATAAGCAGGGACACAGCAGAGGTGCCTCCATCATCCTGACCTGTGTCCTGGGGCTGGCCACCATCCCACCAGCACAGAACAGGAAGTCTGGAGACCCACGCCTTCACCTAGCCCCGACCCAGAGCTGCAAACCCTCCAAATCTGGATTTAATGGGTGCATGGATGCCAGGCCTCAGTGTCCTGAATCTAGTTTCATCTTTTAAAAAAAACATAATTTTTGCTTGCCATTTGTGCCTGAGCTGTTTGCTTGAGGCTGTAACAGCTTGAGGCTTCCTCTGGCTTGTGCCTGATCCAAGGGTCCTTATGCCAGAAAAAGGCAGAGGATCCTGCTCCTGGGGAAGCTCTCTCCCATGAAGCAAGCAGAGATCCCGTGCCTGGTGCATACCAGCCCTGGCTGCATTACAGGTGGAATCACCTCCCCAGGTGCTGCAGTGTTCCCCCTGCATTAACCCCTTGACATCCCTGCCAACACATTTCAGTTCCCATTAGGGCTTTTCCCACTTTCCCCAAGAGTGCAATGAACCAAATCTTGCCCCTTCGTCATGGCTCTGAGGAGAATTTAATTCCAGGGTTCAAAGCTTCTCCATCCCTTCCCAGATAAAAGGGTGATCAGTGAAAGGGGATGAGCTGGTTAATAAAAGCCAAAGAAGAAAGCAGGACTGAAGGGCCACGCCTATAGAGCAAAACCCAGCAGGAGAGAAGCAGCTTTTCTCTGGGCAAGCCTTTCCCCAGTTAATAATTACAAGCCAGGCCCGCCAGTTCCAACCCACTGCTCCACAAGAAAAGGCAATTAATTTAAGACTAATAGGATTTTAAATTCAAAATAATCCCAAGGAGGTTTGTGTGGCAGGCTGTGAATGCACTGGAGAGCCAGCCAGCAGCAGGCGGGATGGGGGCTGGATTTGGCAGAGCAGATGGAGGAATTAAGGGCCAGGAGATGAAATCTCATGTCCTGCAGCCACTGGGCTGGTGATGGCAGGTCCCCTTTCAGAGGGCAGCCCAGTGGGGGCTCTCCTCAGTGGGAGGATGGTGAGGAGTTGTCTCATTGACCTCACGCTAGTGGCAGTGACCAGACACAAAAAGGAGCCACCAGCCCATGCTGAGCCCAGACCACCTCTGGCACTGGGAACACGGACTCCAAAACCCATCCCCATCAGAGACAGCTGTGCGTTGGCCCAGGGACCATGACCATCTCCTGGCCCCTCATAGCAGTTCCTCCATGAGGTGTAAGCATGTCCCAGCCATCCTTATCCTGATCCAGCATGGACTGAGTGTCCTAGGGCAGTCAAAGCAAGCTTTGGGCTCTTCAGAGACCTGCCACTCAGCCTACAATGGCAGACATGCTGTCAGCCCCTGCAGACACCTCATAGCTGGGTTTTCACCTCCCATCCCAGATGGGTTGATACAAAATCTCCTCCCAGTCCCCTGGGGACTCTCCAGCAGCACCCAGCCAGGCTGAGCTCAGAAAAAGGGAGCGATGCCAGCCTATGTCTGAGGAGAGAGCTGGGAGGGCAGGAGCAGGGACTCATCTGTTGTGGGAGTTGCATGGTGATGGGGAAGGGACAAGCACATGGGCCCTACCCTAATCCTGTCCTTGGCAGCCAGAGCTCTGCCGAGTCACCAGCATGTGTTGGGAGATGCTGGAGCTGAAATTTGTCTGGAGCCACACAGCACCAGAAGTGTGTCTAGAAACCAGACAGCACCAGAAGTGTGTCTAGAAACAAGATAGCAAAGTGCAATACCATGGGTAGTGCTAACGGGGACCTGCAGCCACACTGGCCAGGGCCATAAATGGGGTTTGACCCAACAGTTTCCCCTCTTCACACTTTAACCCCAAAAATCTAGGATTTACCATTTTTGCAAGGAAAGACTCCTCTGACTGAAACAACTTCTTCTGAAATATTTCAGCGTGAACACATCACTCCAGAGCAGCCAGAGGTCTGGACTCAGCCTCATTAGCTCTTAAATGTCACAGCATGTCCAAATACCCTCATGAGTCGGGTTTTGGCACCTGGTGTCACTGCAGAAATTCCCTGCTGTGTCTGTAGGGACTCCAGGGACACAAAGATCATTCCACGAATCTTTGGTGCCATCAGCCCTCATGGGAGTGTCTGCCACTCACAGTGCACTTCCAAGGCAGGAAAGGGAGGCCACATTTAGGAATACACACCTGTTCTGCAGGTGTCTGAAGAACATTTTAAGGAAGACCCCATGGAAAAAGATTGGAATTAAGTCCTCACAAGATCCCAGGAAGCTCAGCCTGGTAAATAAGGAGTGTTGGTGTCTGTGCAGTGTCCTTAATCAACCTCCATGCCCCTGGGCAATGAAGAGCCACAGTGCTGAACCACAGTGACCCTGTTCCCTGGAAGGTCCCCGAGGGAGCAGTGTCCAGACCAGGGCTGAGCTCACGTCTCGCACACTGTAACCATCTCCAAGACAAGACAGATACCAGGCATGGAAAATGTTCAAGAGGAGGATGCAGAAGAGCTTCCCAACACCAGAACGCTCCTTCTTCAACTTTTCCACAGTCACAGGCACCAAGCCTGCTCCTAACCTGGGTCACACAGTACATTTCTCCTGGCCTTGTTTAGAGAGATTATTTTTGCCCAATATCCCACTTTCTCTAGGAAAACAAACCCCAAACACCAGTCTGGGGACAACTCCAGCCTCAGCTATGAGAGTTGGCAGGATTGCAAAGCATTCAATGGCTAGTCCTTCATTGTGGGAAACACTGAGTGACCTTTGTGTGCTGGGTGAAGTTTCTCCAGGCAAACAGGAGGGATTCATGGACCTGGCCACAGGCCGGGGAAGACTCCCATGAAATGTCTTTGTCACCAGCCACAGGAAGGACACGACCTATAGGTCTGCATGAAGAAGGGGGTGGTCCTGCATGGTGATCCCAGATGAATGAGATACGAAAAACAAGGGTGTAGCTACCATTTAAATGAGTTCTAGCTAGACACATTTAGAAGAGAGATAGAGAAATGGAAAAGATTGAGACCCAAATCACACAGGACAGTGACTGTGGAGGAAGAAGAAAGTAGGCTGGTTTGACCCCACTACAAAAAGTTGCCTATCCCTGCAAAGCTGATAAAGAAAGCTGTCCAGATAGTAGGTGGAAGTAGGTCAGCAGACAAAAGGAAGAATTGTCAAGGCTCCCCAAATCTTGCTGCATCCTCTCATGTGAAAACACCAGTGGGAGAAGGAAAATACAGTGGCTTGTAAGATGGCCAGAAAGTCACAGAGAAAAGGCCACAGGGTTCTAGCAGAATAAGGAAAATAAAGTATTTGTTGCAGGCCTTGATTAGGAGGGAGTGGAGCATCTTTCTACTAATCCAGCAGCAATGACCAGACAAGGGACCTCTGGCCTGGTTGGATGTTGATGGGACAAGAATTAGCAGTTCTTACTCCTCTGGGGAAGTGGAGTTTTGTCCCCTCTGGACATCATGAGAAGAGAGCCAAAGCCAAACAAGCACAGTAGGCAGAGGGTGGAGATCCTCTACAAGTCTGGGACTGGGCATGAAGAAAGTTTGGGGAAAACACAGATGAATGTTTATTGGAGCAGGAGGAGGACCTCACCGCCCAGGTGCAGAGACAGGCCAGAGTGTTATTAGAAAGCATCACCCAGCAGAGAACAGCAGGAGCTCTTTCGAGCCGTGGCTTATGCCACTGTGGGGAAAACTAAAAGCTAGCAAGAGAGGCAGAAAGAAAACACACGGTGGTTCCAAGAGCCAAAGAAGCAAGACGGGATGTGACGCAGAGCTCTGCTGCTGTCTCAGGGTCAGCCAAGCCGAGAAGCCCGTTCTCCTGGGTCAATAACTGTGATTGGGTTTGGGATGCTCAGAGGACCAGTGACAAATGCTGGCTACCAGCCATTCAAATAAACAGTAGGCAGCCAGTTGGCCAGTGGCCACTCAAATAACCAGCCCCAAGCTAAAAAAATACAGTAAGCTAGTAAATTTAGTAACCTAAAGAGAAACATTCCACTACCAACCAGCATGCAAATAAGCCAGAAGGGGATATAGAGCTGACACAGTCCCCTGTTCGGCTTTTGATATTCAGTGGCCCTTATCCAACTGGCTGCCAGCTGGTTATTTGCATTGGAACAGGAAACAAATTTTTCTACTATTTATACTGCTTACCTCAGGAATAAACTAATTACTGTTATAAAATCCCATTCCCACAGTGTCCAGCACACATCTGTAACCTCTGGAAGGGACAAATGCACGCAACTTGCCAGCTGGACTGTTCCATCAAAATGGCCAAATCCCAATTTGCTTTTTTGTTGGCTCTCCTGACTGGATGATGAAGCAAAGCCTTCCCTGCAAATGCCCCTGCTGCATCAGCTGTTTACCTTGCTCATAAACAGATCACTGCTACTAAATGCTCTTCCAAAGCTGTCCAGCACACGGCAAGACAGCCTCAGGACAGGGAAGAGGGGCAGGGAGCAATCGGCTGGTGTTTCAGTTCCTGTGGCCGAGGACAGGGCCAGCTGGCTGTTCCAAGTGTCCAGGTTGTGGAGCAGCTGGAATGAGGTGGTCTGGCCATGCTGGGATTCACACGAGCCACTAGATGGAGTTTGACAGTGAGAAAGCCCCACCTCCCTGTCTGGCTGCTGGGAGGGTCTCCACTGGAGATGGTCACTGACTGTGATGACAGAAGAGCATTCCTGAGGTCTGGCACTGGCCCGTGGAAGCCATCCCATCCTCCAGTCCATACACAATGTGCTCTTGGCAGACAGACCCTGCAGTGCCCAACACATTTCCTAGCATGGAAATCCTACCCAGTACCTTCCCACCAGTTCACACACAAAAGGAAGCACCTACATCAACTACTGCCCTGAGTGCATGAAGGGACCCAACAGCCACAGCCAAACCCAGAGCCCCCAGCTGGGATGGACCAAGCAATGTCCAACAGTGCAGGAAGAAACCAGGTCCAGGGACACTGCAGTCTGGTCAACTCTCAGTGCTCATTTTCGAAGACTTGTTGTTTTCTTCAAGACCCAGTTCCTGGAATCAGGGAATTACCAAAGGAAGACTGAGTTCTTCCTCTGCATCAAACCCCCAGAGACTTTTTTTACAGAATGCCACTGGCAGATGGCATCTATGGAGCATGCAGAGTGTTTCTTTGCTTTCATCTCATTTTTACAGCCAGACTTGCCAGGTCCTGACCCATGAACACACTGCAGTTTCATGCTAAAGCCACTTTACTCACTGCAAACTCCCTGCTGCCTTTGGCTCTCCCCATATAGACCTTGGCAGAGAGATGTGCTGTGGCTCTCCCTTGCCAGAGCACCACTCACCCGAGCCAGCAGACCCCCAGATCTCTGTTGTGGTGCCATGGTGTTCCCTCTGCAGAGCTTTGCAGAGCTCTACACGGATTTGGAGGCCAGGAAGACATCCCTGGTGGTTCTCAGTCTCCTGGCTAAGTTACCTATAGGTTCTGGCACATGTGGCCACCAGGCACAGCCTGAAGAGCTGATCCACAGGGCTGGGAACAGGTGTAATGAAGTGCAAGTGGCAGGGAGGCAAGTTCAAGAAATCTTGAACTCTGTCTTACTTGGGATGTGCCTCATCTGGCATTCTCCATGCAAGCTTGTGAAGGCAGGCTACAGGAACAGACTAGCAAAGATTAGGTGAGAAGATGAAGAGGAAGGAGAATGGGGGATAAAGAACCCAGTGCTAGCTAGATATTGCCTCCACAGGCTTGTCTGCTGGGATGTGAACAGAACAGCAATGATAGTGCTCCTCTGGGTTCACCTGGTTACTGAGAGCTGGTGATTTCCTCCACTTTGGCATTTAAGTGCTTTGCATGCCAGGTCTGACCAGACAGAAGTGCACATGCATCTTCCAATAGGGCAACACAGATAGGGACAAGTATGATCCTTTCCAAAGGACATACATGGCTGCAAAGGGTACAATGGGGCTTTTTATTTTCTTTTTGTGAGGGTGGAGTAGTTCCTTCACCTATTTAGAAAACAGATTTCTATTCATATATCTGGAGATGCCAGGAGGAGCCACATCAGGAGAGATCACTGCAGAGCAGTGCAGAGCAACCTTTTGATATCAGAGATAACACTTTCTGAAAACGTTCAGCTTCTCTTTCTACTCCCAGGTATGGGCTGTTTTCCATCCCCACTCTTCTTTGGCATGTTTGGCTGTCTGCCTACATCCATCCTCCTGCTCCTATGGCCCACAGCATCAGCAGGAGAATCAGAAAAACTTATCCTGTTTGGATGAAATATTGGTTATGACCCACACCAGTGAGCCTGGTCTGAATAAACCCCCCCAGCACTCCGTGACTCTGTCACAACAATCCACAGTCAGCCTAGCAAGGTGCCTTGGCAGTGCTATCAGTTCCAGGAGGCTTGGGCAACATCTTCCTGAACGAATTCCTGCGGAGGCTTTGCCTCAGGGGTTCCAGGACCCACAGAATGCCTTGCTGAGCAGCTCTAAGTGTTAAGGGCCTGGGTGAGAAGATGTTACGTGGCTGCAGTTCACCACGCACTCCCTGCTGGAGATCCCAGGGAAGCTGCTGGCTGACACAGTTGGGCCATGATGCTTGTTCATCTGCCAGGCAATCAGACAGACAAAATGAGCTATAAAGAGACCCAAACAGCTTGATGAGCTGACCAGCAGGCTCTGGCAGAAATCAAGTATGACAGCAGCTGAAGGATCTGTCCTGGTCTTCCTTGGAGCTTTTGGAATTCCAGAAGCTGGGATAGGAGAGCAGAGCTCATGGCTGCAGAGCAGGATTGCCCTTGCAGTTGGGCACAGTGCAAGAAAGGGTTTTGGCAGCCTGAGGGGTGGGGTAAGAGCAAGAGCAACATGTGCTGGACAAGGGAGGCAGGTGAACATGGACATGTGGAATGGAGCCAGCTGAAGATGGACTGGGGGAAAAATGGAGATTTGTCCTTGCAGGTGTAGGCAAGGCAGGTGGGATGGGTGCACACCTGGCCCTGCAGAAGGAAAGCAGTAGGTGAAGATGGCGTCAGAATGGGTGATGGATCAGTGATCTTCCTGGGTCCATTTCCCAGTAAAGTGCTTCCATATTATCCCTCCTATCTCTTGTCCACCATGATGTAGTTTCTGGTCATGAGCAAGGCTGGATAAGAAGAACAACTCCCATGACCCAGGAGGTTGGAGGATGCACCAGGACAGGAGGTTCTCTGAGCTGGCAGCAGCTTGGAAGCTCTGTGCTGCAAATTTTGAGCTCTTTCTGAGATGGCAAGCCCAACCCAACAGAAAACAAACCCCTCTCGCCACCTGCAAATCCCCAGTCCAGACAACTTTCCTGGGGTCTGAGCAGAGACAGCATCTCCACAGGGGCTGAAGTCCACCCCAGATGGAGAAAGAACCTCTGGGTCTGGGTGAAAGTTTGTGGTGCCCCCCAGGGATTTCTCCACTGGGCTTCCCACATCCAGAACCACAGCCAGCTTCTTCATGCAACATCTCTTCAAAATGATGCTCCCCTGAGAGAGCCCTGAGAAGCATCCTCCAGGACTATTCATGAGAGTCAGATGGTCTCAGACTCAGAGCTCAAGGCCCTCTCAGATAATCCTAAACAAAAAGATAGAAAGCTGGAAAACTGGGAGAGGAGTTCACTTTTAGAAGATATCCCTTGTCTATAGGCCCATGGACAAGCTACACAATGGCCTCTCCCCTGCACATGAAGAGGTGCACAGGAGCCTCTTCCTTCAGCACACTGAAGTGAAAGCAATCCCTACAGATCTGCCAAAAGACATCTTTGGAAGGGTCCTCTTGCAGTGTTTTGGCAGAGGAAGAAGACCCAAATGGCTCTCAACAAGAAGGAAATTAAAAGAAGACCAGGACAGGAGGTGTTCAGAGGGACAACTCAGTCTCAGGAACATCTGATGGCTCTGGAGCCAGCTCTGAACAAAGCAGAATGGAAAAAGGCCTCCTCTGCACTGGCCATGGAAACATCCCTGGTGAACAGGGCTGGGGAGTACACATGAGATCATCCCCACTTTTGTGTACCACAGCCATTACCATGGCCATGGAGATGGTGGACTGTATGACCTGGTCCCTTTTCCACTCATGATCTCAGCCTTGTGTGATACCTCCCCATGCACGCACTGGTGCAAGGATGCTGCCTCACAAGTGTGTGACCTTCTCTTCAGGCTCTCCCTACCACAGCAGCAGGACCAGCAGCAGTCCTTTGTCACCAACTCTATTTTGTTGGCCAAGCATCCAGAGTCTCCTCACACATATCTGGAGGCAAGTCACCACCATGTGTAACAGGCAGGGCCCAGGACAGAAAGGCACTCAGAGTGGATTAGATTTGAAATTGGGTTAATTGCACCTTTCCATCATTTATTTAGCTTGGGATAGGTCCAAAACATATGAATGAAATCCCCCCATGCACACTACGCTGCTGACAAGCGGATATTGCATCTGGTTTGAATATGGCAAGTGGCTGCAGAGGCAGAGACAGTGTGGAGCTGCTTGAAATACAACACACGCCTCCTCACACTCCCAGCCCCCCTGGACCATGTGCCCTGCAGTTACATCATGCTGAAAGACCCCACCCTGCATCCCCAAACTTTCCCCACCATCTTCACATGCCATCATCTCAGGCCACTGCCAACCCGACCCACGTCCCTGACACTGCTGAGGGCTTCATAACCCTGGCCAAAAGTCAGGAGTGGGAGATGGAGGAGGAGGAGGACAACCCTTCAGAGCAGTATGGGGTAACATCCATGGGTTGGGCTGTTATGGCCAGGATGGCTGTGGATAACACAGATGAAATGGCAACCTTCCCTGGAATTGGGAAAGGGTGGGAGGGGAGATACAAAGGGGAAAAAAAGTAGGGTGGATGCCTAAGTTTTATTTCTCTAACCCTCCCCAGAGCCCCCTGTCAGCCTGTGAGCAATGGCATGTGATCACTGCGGGGGCTGCATGAAAGCACTGGGGCCAATCTGTCCCCAGGGTGCTGAGGCTGGCTTAAAGGGAGGTGGAGCCAATGCCAGAATTTCAGCAGAGGGAAGTTACCTTTGGTCTGATGTCAATGGGTGCAAGGTGTTGAGGGAACATTCTGGGACAGCACCAAAGAACAGAAAATGCCCTTATTCCCCCTGTATTTTCACCCTTATCTGCAGTCAGCAGAGGTCAGGGATCTTGGAGGGGCTCTAGTGAAGCAAGAGCCCACCAGGATTCTGCAAGGCTGCAGGAAGATGTGGGAGTTTGGAAGAGTTGCCTACATAGAGCCCTTTGGCTCGTGGTGCCAGGCAGCTGCTGGAGGTGCAAGAAAGGATGCTGGGTGAATGGAGGAAGGATGTTTGATGGAGGGGCACCCTGGCAGTGGGAAGAACATGCAATGCTTCTCTTTCATGGCTTTTCAGGAGAAAGATGGGAAAACACTGGCCTATGCTCAGACGTCCCACACGCATTCTCATTTTAGTGCATCTCTCAGGAAAACATGCACCCCGAGGTGCAGGGGTCACTTTGCTGGTCCCTGGAGCAGCACGGTGCCCAGAGGACCAGGGTGGAAGCAGGGTCCAGCCGTGGAGATGAGGGACATGCACTGGTTTCCCTCCCAAGCTCTGCTTCTGGTCTGCCCCTCCCCAAAGCGTGGCTGCCTCCTTCCAACTCCTCTCACCACGAGCACCTACAGAACAGGGAGACAGAGAAGCCAGAAGCTTCCAGCCCAGTCATGTGTGGTCCCCAGCCACTGCTTGGGGGACAAAGGGATCCCAGCAGTTGCCATTAGCAGGCAGTGGTAGGTTTTCTCCAGCTCCCACCATGACACAGAGAAATGCCAAGGTCCAGGCTGGGAGAGGTACACAGGAACTCTTCCTCCTCCTTGCAGAACAGCAGAGCCCTGATTTGCACAGGTGTTGAGCACCATCCATCCCCAGCAGCCTTCAGGGCTGTCACGATCACTCAGCACCTCCCAGGATCTGGCCTTTTTTCCCCTACTCTTTTTTGAAGACGTTATTTTACAGCTTGTTAATTTGTACTTTTTCGAGTTTTTAACAAGGATCAGGGGCCAAGTCCCCAGGCAGTCCACTGGCCGTGAGAAATCCCATTTGGTATCATATAAATTATTGCAGATATTACTAATATTGCATCTATTGTGTAAATACTGACTAAATGTTTGAAAAACACAAATAAATACAAGCTTGAGCTGATGGCTGGAGCAGCTGCCTATGAGCTATTCTGGGCCCCCAGGGGGAAAGAATCCACATTTTAAACTAATGTGTAAATATGTAACCTGCCTCCATCCCCCGCCACATCATCATGAGCAGTCCTTGGAAGCAGCCCAGTCCCTCAGCTGCACGGCTATGATTTAACAACAGCTATAAATACATTTCATCCACTGGGCAACTGCACAAACAAGGGCTCACCTGGCAGCAAGAGGTCACGAAAAAGGCTCCCACATGAGACCACTGTGCATGAACGGGTGCAAGGTGATGGGAGATGCTCAGTGCTGGTCCTTAAACCCTTCCCTGGGTCCTGGACCTCATCAGCCCTGCCCCACAGACCTCAGTGCTGCACGCCAGAGCCAGGTATGAGCTAATGGGCCACCATCGACTGATGGGCCACCAGGACCAATGAAGATTCTGCCTCCAAGTCATGAGCTTCCTCTCCTGGGGCGAACGCCTCCACTCATTTACAAGCTCTTTACCCTGCTCCTCATTGTTGCAAGAAAGTCACAGAGTCCTCCATAGTCGTGGTCCTTCATCACCATCCAAAATTCCAGAGCAGCATGCCCCTTGCCAGAGGGCAGAAGGACAACCCAAGGACTGGGTCCCCACCTCCCACTGCCTCTCAGCTTCAGGTGTTGGGAGTTTCCATTCCTTCCCTGCGAGACTCCAATGCCTCCTGACCCACGACCCAGGGTTGTGTCAGAGTGGAGTGAGGAACCCTGTTAAACCCTTCCCCACCCAATCCAGCGGCACTGTGAATTGTACTCACAGCACAGCAAATGGAGCAGGAGAGGGAGAGGAGACAGCTCAGATCCCTGAGCTTTGCTTTTGACAGAAATGGGATGATCCTGGTTTTTACCTAGCATTATTCATTTATGACCTTCCCAATCTTTTAAATTGGATTTAACCCACACCCACTCCTCAGCAGGGTACAAACACCCCTGGGTTAATCCAGTGACACAGATCTGCTGCAGAGGAGAAGAGTTGCTGAACTGGCCACAAGTGACAGCTTGGGGAAGATTTGCTCCTCAGAGGAGGAACAGCAGCACAGCAAATGTGGTGCCAGGCTGCATCGTGGGTCCTGCCACCCAAGACTGCAGAGGAAGGGACTGGCAGCTCCAGCACCCAGGGAGGGAGGGAGAGGAGAAGCTGGGCCAGAAGATGTGAGTCAGGTCAATAAGGTCATTGCAGTGGGAGCCAGTCAAGGCTCTCCTGGGCAGACACCTGCACCCTAAGGCAAAACATGGGATTTAATGTCATTTCTCTTGAGAAAGGTGAAGATCACAGTAAGGCCAGCCATTTCCAAAGCTTCAGGTACTTTTCAGGCATGGGGTTTCAGCTCCAATCTTGGTCACAGAGAACAAAGCTAAACTCACATGATCCCCACAGGACCAAACACTGCAGAGAAGCTATTCCAAATTTCTCCAGCCTCCTACCCAGGCTCTGGCACATCCAGACAAATTATTCCCCACTGATTTTCTTAAATTTTTTCCAGGTCCTGCAGATCACCCTAGTGCAGTGTATACTTTTGAACTTGAGCTCTCCCAGGGCCCACCATGGCCACAGTCTCCTCCAAAACCCAGTTTGACTCCTCCAACCCCCTGCAGTTGCTACAGGTGCCCAGACTCAGCCTTGCAAAGTCCACCCCACCAACGCCTCTAAATAACACTTTTTGGCACTCACATGTCACATCTCTAAGGCCTTACATAGGTCCAATGCATCAATGCATCAGAGACAAGCAGATGAGGGACTGGGGGAGGGTAGCACAAGATCAAGTTGTGCATCAGGGCTCAGCTCCTTTCCTGTAACTACAGATTAAAACAATAAACTCAGAAGGATCCAGCCTTTGGCAGGGACTATGAAGAACCAATGTTTGACTGGCCCACAGTTCACAGGCACACCCAAATAAATAGCATTGTTTATAAGGACTGAAAATTAAAAATTAACGGCTGTGATTTTCAAAGCTCCCCAAGGAGCCCTGACATTGAACTCCCATAAAAATTAATGGTATGAAATCCCAGCCCTGCATTTCTCTGGAGCGATAAAAAGAGTATTCATTGTGCAGTCAATAGCTGAAATTCATATTAATTTATAATAAAGAAATCCTAAGTAATTTCCCTGCTATGGACAGTTTCAGTTAGCAACAAATATACCCTTTGAGTAGAAGAAATGACTGTAAGGTTCAGCAAATTAGCAAAAACAATGCAAAGTAATTTCATTCCTTATATTCTGCTGGGAATTTAAGCCACCCATTTAAATTCGCGTACTCTAGTTTGAATTTTAAGTTGTTTTTCCTTTCAGATGCAAAACAAAATTTATGTGGCTGATTGAAAAACTTCTAAGGAATATACAGCTGATCCCATGTTTCTTGATAAAATCATGATCTGTCAGTCAAACTTCACAGACCACTCCTTCTTGCAGCAGCCTTGGGTTTGACCAGAGGGAAACATAACCAGGGGAGACGTTGATGCCAAGACTTTGGCCTTCCCTGGACATCTTTGCTGCATTTCTGCATGTTTGCATGCACCTGCAGAGGCCAGGATCCCCCACCATTGCCCCTCACATGAGAGAGAATCATTCAATTTGATATCAGTCAACCTTATCAGGCCTTTTGTGAGGTTTGCTGAGGATGAGATAAATGGTGCACAGGATTAGATAGGCCACATGAAACTCCTCCACCAGAGATGCCATGGAGTCAGTGGATCCCCTCCAAACACAGACACCAACACGTGCTCTTCAAGTCCCACACCCACCCACCCCTGCCTTGTCCATGCTGAGGGTGTTCAGCAGGAGGGCACCAAAGCTACAGATGTCCCAGTGACACTCCCAGCAGTCAAAGGGACACTTCTCACCCTGTCCTCAGACCTTCATCTGTGCTGGACAAACATCTGCAAGAGACCCTGTGCATCAAGTTCCATGGCTGCAGCCTACATTCCTCTCTGAACATCCTGTTCTTCTCCCCATGTCTATAGCTGGAATCACACCCCTGCCTGCACTCAGCAGATGGACCTTGCAGACATGCAAGAAGTTCCCTCATTTGCAGACCAACAGAAGAACATCAGCATAACTGGTTATCATTTTCATTTCCTTTTTGGGGGAATTTGATCCTCAACATTGTAGATTTCAAAGTCAGTTGAAGAATTAAGCACTGATCCCTGTACAGTTTAGTAGGAATCCTGTTCCATCCTCCTTTAGATTCCTCTGAGACCCTGCCACACCTTCAGACCTCAACAGAGGAGTACCAGCTGTACCATTAGAAGATACTACAGCTAAGAGCCCTCAGGAAAAAGTCTGTAGGCAAAAAGGAGCAGGAGGCTGCAGGTCATGAAACCAGACATGCATGCAGTCCGGCTATCCCAAATTAGTGGCACCTTTTTAAAGAGATGCCTCAGTAAAGGGAAAGATAAAGACAAAACTCTAGAAACTCTTTGTCTCATTTGAGCAATTTTTGGGTCTTCCCCACAGCTTGTTTCCCACCATTCCTTATGCCCACTCCCCATGCTGAGCAGACCCAATGCAGAGTTTATGGGATTTCAGATCTGGAAAATGCCAACCAACCTCCAGAGTCAGGCCAGTATGAGTGGGAAGAGCAAAGAGCAAGGTCCACACGTGCCATGTCACAGCCATTGGCTTCACCATCAGTGATCAGAGAGTTTCATGTGCATTTTCCTTGCTGAGTTGGGTGTGGGTTTGCTGGAAGCACCACTGGCAGTGAGGTGCACAAGATCTGAGCTGGTCATGGTGCATGCTGACCACCGGCCACTGGGCCACCGAGCCGGCCCCGAAGGTCCACGCTGGTGGCCGTGGCCGGGTCCCGTTGCTGTGGCTGTGTCCCCCTCTAGTGGCGTGTCCCGGCCAGCACGGCCCCGGCCAGCGTGGCCAGCCAGCCCTGCTCCCTGTGGCGTGGCCACCGTGGGCTCGTGACACTGTGACTCGGCTCCTGTGCCAGTGGCACGAAGAGGACCTCCAGGAGGACATGCAGCTGCTGCTCTGTATTGAGTGCCATCCTCCACCGGCCATGACAGGGCAAGGGGCTCCTGTGGTCCCTGTGGACCTCTCCTGTGGTCCATGAAAGTGAGCAGGATGTTCCCAGTCCCCCAAACCTCTCCAGAGCTGGACTAGGAAAGGGTGGAGGATGGCTTGACAAAACAGGACAATGTTACAAATACCAGCCATAGGTACCTGAGTTTGTAGTGCTCCCCTGCCTCTCTGAAGGCCTTTTTTCTGGGAGGACTGAGACGATTAAATGGAGTTCCCTTCTGGTAGGTGCTGCCTGGAGATGGAGGGATGAGGGCCAGTTCTCCAGGCAACAAAGCTAGCAAGGCTCCTCACCTCAATGAGGACACAGCAGTCTTTATCACTGTTAATTTGTATAGATTCACTCAGCAGTTCTGGTTTCATGTTCCTCTATCCACAATATCACAAGAGGGGCACAACTTATTTCCTTGCTGTACTTATGGCTGACAATTGTGTTTAGTCCCGAAAAACACATCAAGTCTGGCTCCCTGTTAGTTGTGTGCTGTAAGACATCACTGTTCCTGCTTTCCTAAACATTTAGTATTTGTTTTTCCAGCTGATTCTCTTAAACAACTCTAATTCTTTCACAGCTTCTTGTTTCCATATATCCTGGTAGAGTAAGAAATGAAAACTGCCCTGGTTTGCCCAAGAGAATTGGACTGTGTGGAGTAAGTATTGTGTTTCCTTTGGTGGGAGGACAGACCCACTCTTGGTCTGGAAATGGTGCTAAAGCAAGTGACCATAACAGCCCTAAGAGAAGATGGCACACCCTGGGAATCTGCTGAGCATGCTGGAATATAGCCAGATCACTAAAAATTCAACACACAAAAATGTATTTCTAAATTGGGGGCCTCAAACTAAGGACCCTCAAACACTTAGCATCAGAGGGTCCACTGAAAATGATGCTGTGAGTGTTGCAGGCCCTGTTCACATTCACCCTAAGGCTCTTACCACCATCTCCTGCACCTCTGGAGGAAAACTGCTTGGATAACAGTGCTTCAAATATTTCTTAATTTTCTTTAAAAATATAAATTCCCCAAGTTGTAGAAATCAGTAATCTGAAAAATGAAGAAATTACCCAAAAATGCAGTTTGTGAAGGGAAAAAAAATTAAACTTTTGAGCACTTTTCTACTCATTTCAGGACACCTGGGTCCATGCACACTGGTCACTCTGTACTGCTCCTCTCAGCTTGGTAGAAAGCCAGAGAGATGGTTAAACATCTTCCCTATGTTTTTTTCCCTTGATGCCAGATGTGCCCCAAGGTATTTCCTGAGTAATGCCAGCATTTGTGGGCTGTATGAAGCCTGTAACTTTGGTCTAGGATGGGAGATGACCCACATATCAATGTAACATCTACAGCTGGGAGTCTTTTTAGACTTCTGACCCATGACATCATTTACAGATTCTGGCGTCAGTGACAGCAGCTCTGTGGGCCTGGGTCTCTGAGTCTTGTTGCTCTAACTTCCCCTTCAGAGACAACCAGAGAAAATGCCTCTGATCAGCAAGTGGTTCACAAATCTTCTTTTTGAGGCCTCCTCATAAGGGCTGCCAGGGTGAGTTCATCTCACCCACTCATTAAAAAAAAAAAAATTAAAAATCCAGTCTTTGGAACTTACATAGGCTTTTCTACAGCTTTGCCAAGCCTTGCCATAGCCTCTGCAAGAATAATGCATGGGGGAGAGAAAGGGCCAGCATTTCACCATGGGTTAAGAAGGGACCCTGGCTGATTATCTTACAGTTCACATCCATATTTCAGGTAATTACTGTGCTGGGGATCTGTCTTTTGCAGGATGGTGCATTCTCAAATCACAGCAAAGGACCCATCTGAGGATCTCTAAAGGACCCAGCAGGGCAACAATGCCCTCCAGGCTCCCAAGTGTTTCAGAGTCCACTGTGGCTTGTTGCTCATCTCAGCATGACATTCCCAGCTGAGAAGTCAATATCCCCAAGGCTTCCTTCCCCCATGTGTTCTGCTATTTCTCCCTCTCCAGGAGAAGGATCAGGGCCCAATTTGGGGTAAGAACCCACTGGGGTCCAAAGTTAAAGAACACTGAAGAAACCTTGGGAGAAGGAACATGGCCACCTCTCAGCTTCAGTCTCTAGGTTGTGTACTGCCCGGAGGGTCAGGACAGCACATTTCCCTTGATACCAAACATCTGCCTCAGAAAATATCTGCATTAGGGAGTTCCTGTGCCCATAACATCCCTCTGAGGTACTGCTTACCCAGACATCTAGGGGTGATGGGAAGCTCACATTCTCCATCTCCACTGCTGCATTCCTGTGCCTTTGTGCTCCTGGCATCTCTTCCTCCTCAGCTGTGACTCCAGAGCCTCTCTGCTGGTATGTTCTGACTTGCCAATACCATCCTGGAAGGGCTCCTGCATTTCAGCATTCAAAATGTCCTGTGGCTTGGGTATTTTGCCATCTTGGTAAGCCACAATGCTCATCATGTGTCCAGGGCACAAAGTCCAAATGCTGCCCCTTGGATGGGAGAGAGCATCGGGTCCAGCAGGCCTAAAGAGTGCTCAGCTCCTGCTGAACCCCCACCCTTCCACTGGCATTTGCCCAGAAGCCCCCAGGAGTTACTCTGGAGCTGCAGCTCCCCTCATCAAGGAAACAAGGTGTTGCTCCACCATCAATCACCATCCATCATCTTCTCACTCAGTGCAAGAAACACAGGTACATGGACAACACAATCTGTCACTTTTAATCTCCTCTCCACTTCCACCTGCCCATGGCTTGTCCCCCACACATGTGGAGCTTCCCTGCTCTTTCCTCCAGCAATTTCATTCTTTCTCACTAACCTGAGACTGTGAACATGTGCCTTTCTGATCCCATCTCCTCCCCAAATTTCCTGTGTCTGAGCCCCTCTGCATTTTGTTTCCTTGCCTCTCTGGTATTTATGACCTATCTCTTTGTTCTGCTCTGGAGAAATCCCCATGCTGGCGAACTCGGCCAAGCTCCCTGTGCTGCAGCAATCGTGTTGTCTCCAGGATTCAGCACTGCCAGTGCAGGACTGATTTCCCATGCAACATTTTCCTGAAGTTCAAGCTGGATTCACAAATCATTAGATAGATAGATAGATAGATAGATAGAGAGAGATAGATGTATACTACATACATACATACACTGAGTTATAGAAAGAGATTTATTGAGCTACATATGCATCACCCTGGGTCAAACATATGCAACTACCCACAACCATCATTTGCCTCAAAAGTCCCATTCCTGGTGATTTCTTATAAGAGGTTTTCTGGAGCACACCTGCCTTAGGAACTTAAGAACCCCTCTAAATTCAACATTCAAAATGACACACATCTGACTGATTACCTGTCTCCCATGTATCTCTTGCATCTGCACTTTTGAACTTCTGATCCGCAAATCTCTACTTACGCGGGGTCCACAGAAAGTAACTCATCAACCTGGAGTCTGTTATCAGTACACTTAAGTTGCTTTAGAAGGGGCTGCATTGCCACAGGAAAATTTTTCAGACTCAGCAAACCGAAGCAGGTTGAAAACCACTGACCAGAGGTTTTGGGATTCTAGGGAATGTCTAAGATGATTTGGAGGCTCTGCACTTCTAGAGCTGAAATGTTAATAAGAAACTATTGACTTTGGTTGGGATGAACACTGCTATATTGACATGAGAAGGAAGCACAAACCGAGGGGGGGAAAGTCAATGTTTGCCAGGTGGGATAATAAATCGTGATTTTATGATCAATGCAAAATGCAGTTGGTTGAGTTGCTATATACAGTCTGCCAGGTAAACCGAGCCACTGCGTTTCCTTTATTTCAATTAGCTGCAAGTAATTTGCTGAGATATTCAGGGTAATGTGTAACTGAGAGGTTCTGAGGGCTGTTCCCAGCCTACGGCTACAGAACCTGACACCTCTAAGCGATGTGGAACATTTTTAGCCTCTGCTGGAGGCAAAAACTGAAAGTTAGACAGCACAAGCCTAATTCCTCCCCAAATTGCTGGGATGGTTTCTGCCAGGTCCTTGCCCCACAGCCACGCAGCCTGGGTGGGAGCTGGGCTAATGAGGCTGCCTGAACACCCCAGGGGAGGCTGGCTGCAAGAGGAGTCTGTGCTTCACCTCCTCCCAGCCTTCACAACCAACCCAGGCAAACAAGCAGATCATGCTGGTGTGGAAAATTCACCCCGTTGTCTCTGACCACAGGGTGACTTCTGTCAGATGGGAGAGCAGTGGCTGCCTTCCTACACGGGCGTTAAGCAGCTTTTGTCTCTGGTCTTCTGCACACCTCCACTGAGCGATTAAACTCTGCCTTTCTTCCCTGCCATGGACATTTCAAGCTTCACTGATTAGGTTTGCATTGTATGTAGCTATTACAGCCAAAAATTTACAGTCTTTCCAGTTTTGCAGGATAATTTCAGAAGCAACAGCCCCAAAGAAGTCCTTTTCTGTAGTTGAATAACCTGATTTGTACAAATATTTTAGCAAAAATCTGGGCTATTCTGATTTCTCTGTGGCTTCCCTCCCTTCCTAAGAATAATTGCTCCAAATCCTCCAAGACACAAGATAAACACAGTGGTTTCACTTTATTATAACAAACTATAGATTTTTCAATGCTGCCCCACCAGGTCTCTCATTCGCCTTTGTCTCCAAAAGATTTTGTTTTCATCATTTTACCACCATATTTACGTAGAAATGCACTGGACAGCTGAGGGGATTTTACTGTCTCTTACATTTCCTGTTGAGTTGTTTAATTAGTCATTTCTGAAAATAACATTACTTAAAATAAGAGATTCCCGCTACAAGAGAAAATTAAATAGATCAGCCCCGGACAGCCCAATGCTTCTGCAGGAGCTTCATTCCTGATGGTTTTGGGAGAAACAAGGACTTGGTTCAGGAATCAGGTTCAATTATCAATTGCATTTTGGCAAAGCAGCAGGCTCAAACTTGGTATGAGTGCAGCAACCTGTCCCTTGGGTATCGCCCAAAGCCCAGCTCTACTTCTTCCTCCCAGCCAGGAGAGAATTCCCAGTCCACACACCTTCAGCTGACACCAGCATGAAAAGGTTGTTCAGCCACGTGAATCTTCAGGAAAGAAACAGATCTCCCACAGATGCTGCTCATATCTCAGGCTCCTGTTTCTTCCACTTGGTGGATGCAGACTGAGCCAATAGAAGAGATGGTTCAACAGAAACACTGGGACCTCTTGAATATGGGTGTGGAGGGAGAATGCTGTCCCCATTTAAAACATTCCCCAGTCAGGGCAGGGAAATGCAGCTTAATGTCCTCCAAACATAGCTGTGCTCTGCTGTAAGGCCAGTGCCTTGTCATTTATCTGACAGCCAAAACCAGGAAAAACTCTGTCCTTATTGATGCTCCACATGGCTTTCAAAGGGCTTGGCCAATGCAACCCTTTGCCAAATTAAAGAGGAAGAATTTGCACACAGAGAAGGAGAAACCTTGGGTGAGAAACAGCAAAAGACTTTGGTCCTGAACTTCTCCACTGGCCCAGAGAAGCTGATTTGTTTCTGTCATCCCTTGTCATGGGACAAAGCTTGGAAGTTCTTTCCAGGCAGTTTGTCTTGCCGGCAGAGATTTAGAAGATTTTCTCCATCAGTATTTTATTCGGTACCAGTAGACCAAATAATCCCAATCAGGACCTCTCTTTTCCTTGATTTTCTTCTGTTCCTTCACACCTCTGGTGTGACATCCCCAAAAGGCCATGTCTGCATGACAAAACAAGGCAGGCCAGGGAATGGTGGCACTGAGGGTGAAGTGGTATGGAGTTGTGAGGAGCATAGAGCACAGCCTCAAACAAACCAGCCTTACCTACCCTATGGCTTGGGACAAGGCCTCCCTTGCTCTTTGCCACTGTCGGCAAGGCAGATGTTGGCTGGGCCAAAACCACACCAGCAAGAGCACCAACAGGTTGAGTGATGCAAGGAGAGAGGTGGAGCAAGACACAGCCCCATGACCTCCTTGGAAAATGCTCACACACTGGAAGAGAGACATGGACATCACTCAGGCTGAGCACCCTGGCAATAGAAACACCACCTGGGGTGGCTGTAGGTCTCTTCACTCTGGGGAAACATCACTGCAGCCTTCCAGTATTTACAGGGGCTTATAAAAAAAGAGGAAGAGTAACCTTTTAACATAAGCAGATAGTGACATGACAAGGGGGAACAATTTTAAACTAAAAAAGAAGGAACTAGATTAGACATTAGGAAGAAATTCCTTACTAAGAGGGTGGTGAGGCCCCCTGTAACTGATTGTCCAGAGAAGCTGTGGCTGCCATCCCTGGAAGTGACCAAGGCCATGTCAGACAGGGCTTGGAGCAACCTGATCTAGTGGAAGGTGTCCCTGCCCATGGCACAGGGTGGAACGAGATAATCTTTAAAGTCCTTTCCAACACAAATCAGTCTGGGATTCCATCATCTTCAACATATGCTGAAGACAACTCCACAAGTCATGAACAGTCTGAGGTGTTCACCCCTGCCCAATCCTCTCCTGACCACCACCAGCCTGGAAGACCCTTTGCAGTCCTGGTGGCCTCCATCCCTCCTTCCATCCTTCCCAGCTGAGCGTGGCTCTCCCAGCTCCCACAGTGGGGGATGAAGTCTCAGTGCTCCTAAATGTCTGGAGGAATAATAAGCATTGCAAAGGAGTGGATCAGAGTGTTGTGTCCAACCACTCTGCAATCTCATTTTCTTCCTGGGCAGAATGAGTAGAGCAAAGGTTGCAGTCAAGAGCTGTCACTCCAGTCTGCACGTGCTCTGCTGGGTATGGCCACTTGTCCAGCACCTGGATCAAGATTTGTTTCAGCAGTGCTACACACTGCTTGCTGTAGATGGAACCCAGGTGAGTGGGGAAGTCTTGGGATGTATTTTAAACACCAGAATCTGGAACTGTGATAACAATCTCATCCGAAGACAGTACTGGCCATGGGACAATTCACTCACAGACCTGAGAAACAGGATCTATCTGAGCTGGAAAAGTTGGCTCTTTCAGCAATGGTATGGGTTTGAAGGCATTCCCAATATTTCGGGATGCTCTAAACTTCCCTCATGGACAGCACCCATAAGTTCACCATAGACACTCATTTTTCCCAGATAAATTGTGATGGTATGTTCACAGACAATATCCAAAAGAAAAGTTCCTAAATTCCAAGCCACTCTGTATTTTTATCAGTGCCTTATTTGACTATAAAATTGGAGGAGTGACTCTTACCAGCTTCAGTGCCAGATTTCAGGTGATGCCACTGAAGATTTGTTAGAACTGAACACCTGCTTCTGAAGACTCATAAAAATAAATGCACATTCCCACGCAGGCTCTGGAATGTGTATGGGGCTGCAGCTAAAAAAAGGCTGTCCTGATGTTCCAGTGGCCATGGTGATGTGTTGAGCTGCCCAGGTGAGCATGGGTTACAGCAAATGCTCACTCCCTGATTGTAATGGACTGGACACAGCTCTTTTGTCAGAGCAATTTTCATGTTTGCAAAGCTGCTTCTGTTTGTGAGCTGCAGTCCTATACAGTCCCTGCTCTGACCAGTCATCAGTGGCGCTCAGAAATATTTGGGTAGTTTGAAATAAATTTCATCAGAAAAACCACAGGTTTCTATAAAGGAGTACAATTGTCCTGTATTTTCTGGCATGGAGGCTCCCAGAACAGCTTCTCCTTTCTCCAGGACAGGATTAATACATGTACTGTTGCTTAAGTGCGAAATATTTATGCTCCATTAAATCCAAAACAGAATTTATTTCTATTCAGAGCCAACTCCCACAGCCTCAGATTCACCCATGAGTTCTCCTTTCCTTTTTCTTGCAGCTCTTCTCCCCATCACATGAAGGAGACTATCCCCTAGCTTTTAGAGTATCCCACTTTCAATCCCATTTGGTAAGCCCACGAGGCATCAGAAAACTGAAAAGAACCTGTAAAATATCCCTCACAACCTCCATGACTGATAGCACCAGTCAGAGCCAGAAACTGAGCAGGAGTGCTGCCTGCCTGCACTTACTCTTCAGTGTAGTTTGTATTGACATCACTTTTATCCAGAGCCTGGCTACATGCATGGACCTTTGCAAGCTTTATTGCCTTCACATTGGTCTCTGAGCTGAAAATCCTTTCTGTTACCACTGCTGGCCCTTTTTCTTGCCTGAGATATGGTGATGGTAATTTCTCTTTGAATAAAGACACACCTGGGGTGTGGGGTATGAAACACTCCTGGGGTGCATTTCATTCCTCTTCCCATCCACTGAAATATTTACACATCAAAGGGGGTCTCCTTATCTAATGGGAGTTTGATGCTCATTAGAGCAACTCACAGGCAGTAACAAAGAGCAATGCCTGGGGTGGTCAGCAGGCTCTGAGCTCCAACCCCCACTGGAGCTGACAAGGGACCTTCAGCAGCAGCTGCTGCACTGAGAGGGGTACAGGAGGGGCCCTGCTGGCCAAGAGGATCTGCAGCAATGCACAGGCCCGGAGACCTGCTGTGCCCCTTAAACATTCCCCTGGATTTGGGCCTTCCTCTCTTCCAAATCAGCTGGGCTTTAGGTTTTTAAAGCACTGTGGCACCTTCTGAATCAGAGGCCAAAAGAACCCAGCTTCCAGAAAGCTGTAGGTAACAACCAAGCACTGTTTCATGGAAAAGACCATGAAAAGGTCTTTGAAAAGACCAAAACCCTTGAAAACCCTTGCAGTGAGTGCCCATTTCCATATTCTGTCCTCTGTTCACACTCATCACCTCCTCCACCCCAGAGATTGTAAAATAAACACCCCTCCTGCCCTGCTGCACTGTTATCATGTCCCCAGGCAGCTCACACTGCACTTCCTTGTGGGGTGAATTACTCCAGATGTGTTTGCATCTGCCTCCCCTCTGGCATGGGGGTATCACTCATCACTCCATGGTCACTCCAGTCCCAACACATCCTGAGGATGTGATCCCACACTAAGATTGCTGCAATGGCCTGGCATTCACGTCCTCCTGCTGGGTAAGTCAGGATGGACCCCTCTGTTCCACCTGCTATAATGGAAACAGGGCTTGAAGCTGCTGCAGAAGCAGGTGGGCATGATCTACAACTCCTCACCCAGGCCAAGAGAAGTCTCAAGAGGTCTTCCAGCTCATGTCAAGTTCCACCATCCTGCCACCACAGCAACCCCAAAAAGAGCTGCAGGCTGCCCCCAGCCTACCCACAGCACTCAGTCCTGGCACCAGGAGCATTTCAGCCAGCAATGCTTCTTGGGCTCCAGGTGTCCATGCCAGACAGGACCCCAGGATCCATGCTCACCCTTCTGGCTTCTGTTGAACTCCCTGGTGTTTCTCCTTGGAGGAGAATAACACGTGAGAGGCCCAAAAATATGATATTCCCATGGACCCACATGGCTCTGGCCAGCCAGTCACAGCCCTCTAACCTCTCATTCCCCTTAGCCTCTCAATTAGTTCTTGCCTTCCTGACAAGTTCACTCAACACCCTGAGCAATTAGAAGCCAGAAGGCCTCAGCTTTGTCTCAAATGATGAGCCAGATTAATCAGCTCCAGTTGCACTGAATTACCCTGATGAGGCTCACAGCAACAACCTCCAATTCAGCAGCAAGGCAGCCAGCATCCCGCCTTCACCCAGGATAATCAGCAAGGATGTGAAAGCCAGATGAATGACTAGGTGAGGGTGGGCTGCCGACTGTCAGGAGCTGGAATATAAGTCAAAGCACTTTGAAATTAAATCCTCACTTTGACAGGGAACTAATGCAGAGATTTTAAAGCAGGTGTAATAAAGTTAGACAGGCATATGTGCAGCCTAGCGCAAGTTGCCGTGCTTTGAATTAAGTGTGCCCCAGCTACAGGAAAACAGAGTTGAAAAGACAAAGGGAATTTTGAATAGCTCCAAACCAGCTTGGCAAGATTTTAGAGATGGTAGCAAGAGGTTTTAGTAATGGACCTAAGTAACAACATTGTCAGGAGGAGATTTGGTGCACAGTTGTGGCTGCCTGGGATCTTGGATTTCACACCAAGCAGCCAGCTCATGTTGCTCCTGGCTTTAAATTAAGTCATTTGTGCCCATATGGGTAGACTGACACATGGTGGATGGAGCAGACACAGGGATTCCCACCACCTCTCTTGGCCTCAGGGTGGGTAAGCCATGCTGTTAGGAGCTCCTGGGATTTCCCCAGAGTTGACTTTTCGAGAGGTGAATTTAAGCCGTGATATCTGGTCAAGCATCACCCTCCATTTGCACATTCTAGAGCCTGCCACCAGCCGCTGTGGCTGGCAGCTCTCCACGGGGCAACCCTTGCTGAGATGCCAAGGGGGTTTGCAAAGCCGTCCTTGTGCCGGCTCCAAATGCTGTTCTCCTGATAGAACACGCAGAGGAATACCCCCAGACCGAGCCCGCCCAGACCCCTCTCCTTAGCTGCAAATTTTCAAAGGCACTTTGGCATTTACAGTGAATCCTCAGAAAATCACTCCCAGTCAAAGGGGTGCTTGTTGAGGAAGGCAGCCTGGGCGATGCACTCCAGGCAGCGCCAGGACATCTCAGGACTCTGTTTCTTCACAGCCACCAGAAAATTACCCCCAAAAAAACACCAAATGCGGAAACCCTGGCCCCTCCCCTCTGCGAGGTTCCCCCGTCTCTCCCCGCACCCACCGGACCCGGCCGGAGGTGCCGCTCGGTGGGCGCGGCAGCAAGCGGTGAGCGCCGCTGGATCC
>JAHLSL010000203.1:1308834-1378540 GCA_025920805.1 Petroica traversi
CACCCGCAGGCAGGTGGGCGGCCGGGGATGCCGGCTCTGCCCAGCCGCTCAGCGGCGGTGTTATCGCGGCTGATGGCAGTGAGGGTGGTTATCCAGCTCCCGTCCCATTTTTTATCCTTAAGTTATGAATCCGGATCACGCCGGGATCACGGGCGGAGGTCGGGCCATCGGGTCGGAGCGGAGCCTGGGGGTTGGCGAGATGCCTCGCAAGGGCCAGCGGGCCAGGGGAGGATTTGGCAGAGCTGGGGCGGCCGAACGTGCTGGGCCCGGGGATCTGCAGCGAGCAGGGCTGCCCACGCCTCGGCCCCCCGTTCCCGGCAGGAGGACGGGTGTCGGGAGGCTGTTGCACGCCGCAAAAGAGCCCGATGACATCGGGAACCCGCTGAACAAACAGTGAAATAATGTGTAAGGTAAACAGGGGCGGAAATCGTTCTGGAAAATTCCTACGTGTTTGCCAAGGCGGTGGTACTACTTTCTGAAGAGGACACCCCCCCTTTCCCCCGCCCCGGGGCAGAGGGGATGGAGCATGACAGCACTTTCCCACCTAACTTTGAACGAAGGCATCGGTTCTTCCTAATAAATCTGCTTTGGTGGGAGATGGTGCTTGCCCTGCTGCCCGTGTTGCTGGCTGACGGGAACTAATTAGCTCCGTGCACGCACCCAGCAGACCCGCTCTCCGGCTGCGAGCATGGGCCGCCTCCAGCTCACCTTCATGGATTTCTGTCGGCTGGGGCAGGTACACCACGCAGGACAGGGAGTTCCCGGGGTTGTCGGCGTGAAAGATCCTGAGTGTCTTGTACCTTTCCCAACACAGGTGCTCAGGTGAGCACACATCCCCCGCGCAAGGAGTCCTCTCTGCATCCGGATACAGCTCCTGCCTTTAGATTTTGACTCGCTGGAGGCTGTGGGATGTCGCTGGTTTTTGGAGGATGCTCCCCCAAGCCTGTGGAAAGCGCTAGGTCAGCGGCACTCCCTGAGTGTCCCGCCTGTGGGAAAAGGTGGCTGCCTGGGATGCTTAGTCCTTCTCCCCTCCTCCTTTTGCCAGATGGAGCGACTTGCGTGCCACACGTCTCCAGCAACTGGTGGGTGGATCATAGCAGCTATCAAGGTGGTCTTTTAAGCTGTCATGCTTCTGGTGAAGGTATATTGGGAACTGTGGGAGTGTTTTTCCTCCAGAAAGAAAGTCCTGCTGAGGAAGCGCTATGAGATGATGTCAGATCTCTGGAGAGGAGCAGCTTCGGCTGCCCTGGGACGGGCACGGGGGAAAGTGGGGATTTCATGAGTGAGGTCAGCAGGCTGCCCCGCACGGATGCGCAGAGGTGGGACTCCCCTCGGTCCCCGGCGCCGCACGCAGCTGGGATAGGATTTGGGAGGCGAGGCGGAGGGGTGATTCGCCGCACTAGTCAGGGAGGGCTGTGTGCAGCCGTCCGTGCTGGCAGAGCAAGGGTGGGCGCGGGGGGGTTCGGCAGCAGAGAGCGGAGGGCTCATTCCTGCCAACAGGGGAGGAAAAGCAGATACATTTCAGTGCGTTTCAAAGGAAGGGGGTCAGCTTTTTTTTGATGTTGCAAATGTATCATGATAAAAGATCGTCCCCCGCTCAGTGCTTTTTATTCTTTGCCTTTAGGATTAAGACAATTCCCATTGTTTATCTTCTCACATCAGAAACAAAGGCTGCCAGAGGCAATAAACAGAGTTAGAAGGATCCCAGGAGTTATCAGATATTCGAGGAATGAGTGTGCCTCGTATGTCTTCACGTGTGTGGGCTCGGCATGCTCGGCGTTATCCCCGGGCGCTGCCAGCTTGTGCCCAGCACACGGGACGGATCCCGCCTTGCCAGGCGCATAGTTCTGCTCAGAGGTGTGTGCTCTGAATGGCAGCACGCGGTGAAGTTTGCTTTTCCAGAAACCTGCTGGATTAGTGATTAAGCTCAGTTGTGAGCTTTTTTTTCTCTCCCCCTAAAGCTCTAAAGCTTCTTTCAACCTGTACAGACTCGCATTCCCCCAGCGCTTTGGAGAGATGCCGCTTGCAGGGCTTGAGCTGAGGGTTTGTGTAAGCCTGGCTTTGTGGGGAGAGCACTCGTTTTGGCCATGCAATGGTGTCTGCTGAGCTGCCCCATCCAGCATAAAAAGATGGTGTAGGGATCTCTCAAAGGGATCACTCTGCTACGGTGGCCATAGAGCTGGAAGGGATTTCCCAAATCTTTTCATTAAACAAACCAAGGTACTTCTCCCTGGTTAGGAAGCAAACTTCAGGTGTGTTTTCTCAGTGTCTTGAGTTTGGGGAGTTGCTGCTTGGGTTGTCGCCGATCCAGAAAGCCTCTGCTCTCCATCTGAAGAGATGCTCTGTTCCCATTTCTTGTGAAAGCCTCGGGCTTGCTCTTCCTTCTGCCTTTGGAGGCTCAGATTTGCCTCCTGCCTCTTCAGGCAGAAGGTTGTAAATTAAATAAAGGGCTGAAGATAGAGCCTTGTACATCTTGCTGGCTGTGCACAGGAAGGTCCTTCTGGCTTCTGCTTTATCTCTGAAGGAGTCCAGGGCTGTGCTTTATACAGGGGAAGCAGATGAGTTCCTTTTCAAAGCAACTTGCACTTCGTAGACTCTTGAACCCACAGATGCAGTGATGTGGTTGAATTTGGAAACAAGGCCTCTTCTGCTCCGAACTCATCCTGATGCTGAGAGTGTTTCATACAGACTTCTAACCAAACAAGCATCATTCCACAGCTGGCACAGAAGTGCCAGGCTCTGGTTTCAGACCAGTTGTTTAGTTAGTTTTTCATTTATTTACCTATTTTGGAGAGAAGGAAGCCCACATGAAGAAGTGAACTAGAAAATGTGCAAAATATAAGCATCCACTGACTGCATGAGACACTGGGGCCCCCTGCCTTGCTCTCTAGCTGTTCAGGGGGTTTGAATGATGAGAGAACAGAAACAGAAAACATCAGATATAACAGGACAGGTTCCTTTAGGGGTGAGAGACCCCTGATTATGCAACTATCTGGGAATCATTACTGCTTCTCTCCATTTTCTTGCAGCTAAAACTGGCTCTGGAGTAGGCTTTCCATATGGACATACTTGGTCTGAGATGTGGTTATGCCATTGCAGAGCAGGGCGTACCAACAGCAGTTCTGTCTACCTACAGGGATTTTAAATTCCATCTGGGCTTTGGACCTGATTTAAAGGGCCAGGAGCACAGATGGGCTTTTAAAACCTTAAAAAAATTAATTTAAGTGCTGTGGGAAAGCTTGAAGGCATTGTGAGGGTCCAAACAAGCTTGGCTAAGCAGTTGCTCTCTAACCACTTTCAAAGGCTGATGAGGAAGAGATAAAAGGAGTTTGGATTTTCCTGGCCTCCTTTCATCTGAACATCACAAGGTGCTTTGCAAACGGGGCCCAATTCTCTGTGCCCATCTCTGCCAGCTTAGGAGTGAGGATGTTGCAAGAGCAGCTGGAATGCTCATTTTGTTTGTGTCATTATGCAATGCAGAGGATTTGAGAGGAAGCATGCCTGCGTCCTGCATTTCCATCCTTCTGGTTTTAAACCAGGCTTAATTTTTTTAAGGTAAGTCCCCACAGCTTTGATAGTGGGGAGAGATCACTTCACCTGGAGCCTGGCCTGGTTTAATTTTGTAAAAGATTCTTTGCATTGTCATTGCAATGCTCCCATCTTCCACCTGGTGAGGAACCAGTCCAGCATTTTCCTGTCAGCCTCCGTGCTGCCATGGCACAGATTTGGCAGGTGCAGCTGGCTCTAACACAGAGCTGCTCCTGCCAAGCTCCACTCCCCTCTCCATGCTCCTGTTTTTTTGTGAGGACAGTGTCGGGAAGGTTCCCTGGTCTCAGCTGCCCCAGCAGCCAGGGGGGTGGGTAGCACCATGTTGGTGTGATGAGGAATTTCCTTACTTCAGGGTGTGCTGTGGGTTGGATGAGTGGCTCTCCACTCCTGGGATGCTCAGGGCTCCTTTGCGTTGCTCTGGGGATCCTGTCAGATCCACAAGGTTGGTGTGAGAACCCATGGAATCCATTCCCAAGACTGTGGGGTGGGAAATTGAAACTGCTGGAAATATACTTTAATTTTTTATTTATTTGTAAGTCCTGCCACTTCTGACAGTACTAGCTAATTTTAGCTCAGCTGTGAAAATGGACTGGTTGTGGGTTGCATCCTGCAGGTTGCACCCAGTGGTCCTGGCACTGGACTTCCAAACAAGTTTGGCTTGTCTCTGAGCAGGTCCCTTCAAGGCTGCATTTGCCAGGGTGTAGGAAGGCCCCGTGCTCTCTGGCTCCTCAGTGCTGATGGGCATTTCTATCCCTTCCTAAGAAAGTCTCAAATAAAATTACACCCCAGTCTTTCACAGCAGAATCTGATTGTAGGGAGGATGGATAGGAGTAAGATAAAACCACTCTGCATGAAGAACTGGATAAGCTCCAAATATGAGCATCAGCAAGAGGCAGGTTTCTTTTTTGCAATGGCGTTGATTCATGACAGTCCATGAATCAGAACTGGACTTTTGCATTGAAGCAAAAAAGTGTTTATGTTAGGGTTAGCTAATAGCTGCTGTCCCCTTGATTAATTCATCCTTGTATATGTAGAGAAATGCATTATAGCCACTTTCTTAAAATTATGAAATTGCTGAGCAATCCTGGGGGTTAACAGTTTCTAGGAGATTCTTCTGTATTTCCTTCCAAGTGCAATGACACTGGCTCTTACAGTAGTTGGTGATTTTTTTCTTAAAGTTTGAATCCACGAAGCTTTCAGTCATCCATTCAATGGCTGCTTGAAGGGTAGGCTCTGCTCTGGATACTCAGTGCAAGTAACCTCTGCCTTGCCCACCTGGGGTGTCTGTCCCCAACACATGTGGGTGAGCCTGGCAGCATCCCCCAGGCTCTCTCAGAGCTGCTGCCATGGGCTGTTGCACTTTGCAGCCAGGAAGCTGCATTGCAGGATCAGGCTGGCTCAGCAGAACTGGAGCCAGTACTGTGCTTTCATGAAAATTACTTGGGGAAAATTAATTGAGTCTCTTGGCCAACGGAGAGTGGCCTGGGGTCTGTTGAAAGTTGGGTGGGATCAAACTAATCCTTTAGAAGGCTTTTTTTTTTGCCATGTATTTGCAAATTCTGATCAAAACTTAAAACTCATCAGATTTTCTGCAACCAAGTCTGGCCTGAAGCACTGCAGGAGTTGGCCTGTGCTTGCTTCCTCTTGCAACAAGGCCTTGGTGTTGTACCTGAATCCAGGAGTAGCTTCTATTGGCTTGTAAAGGAAGTAAAGGAAATTTCCTACACATTCAAAGCAGTTTTTCAAAATAGATGCTATTCAGGCTCTTACCTGCTTCCATCCTGCTCTTCCCCATTAAAAAGGGGAGATTTTGCCCCCACGTGCTCAGAAGGCCAAAAAGCAGCACTGGCTCAGGACCAGGTCATCACACTGTTCCCAAAGACTTGTGATGGGGAAGACAAGTCACCACCAGTTGCTGGGGCAGGGCTGTTTGCTGGGTGCACATGGTGTTGGGTGCACATGGTGTTGGGTGCAGGATCCAGGGGATGGGGACAGGATTGGAAGTGTAAGCTCACCCTTGAGCTGAGGGGTGGAGGTGTAAGGCATAGCAGTGCCTCCTCCTGGGTGACTCTTGTGGCAGCTGTTAACTGGAGATGAAGAGTAGGTGTGAAAGCAGATTTCAGCCAAGAGATGTGCCCTAACTGTGACAGGAACGACTGAGGCAGACACCTGTATCTCTTCCAAGAAAGACCAGACAGGTTCTCAGATGATGACTTGTAAATCATAGTTTGCATGTAGAAAGGCAGGATGTCTAATCCCAGGAGGGGGATGCCCAGGCCCTGGGAGGGCCAGGTCCTGCTACAGAGCCAGCAGCTGGACAAGGGCCACCTTGCAGGGCCCCCACAAATCCTGACAGGAACATGGCCAAGCTGGCAGACTTGAGGAACCATGGATGTGGTGGGCTCTACCAGTCTGGTGCTGTTGGCACAGGGAGAGTGGCACTAAGCCCAGTGTGGGACACCACGAGAATCTTGGGAGCTCTCTGGCCGGCCTGGAGCATCATCTGACCTGCCACACTGAGACTCCAAGGCTTCACTCACCCTGCCTGATAGGAGAAAGCAACAAGGCAAAGATAAAAACACTTCTCCATATCTGCAGGATTGCTCCTTGCAAGGAGCCATAACAATGGTCAGTGCCTCTCACTGCATGGACCTCTCTGTGTAGATGGATAGATGCATGCAGGGATGCATGGGGTTTTTCAAAGGGTTTTTCACATTATAAACAAGTCTTTAGTTCTTCCCCAGAAGAAACTTGCCTGCATGAGCAGTTGCAGTCCTTAAGACAATCCTGAGTCACTGCTGACTGTGCCTGCAGCCTCAGGAGGCACAGAGATGTGCTTGCTCACCCCTCTACAAGCAGGGGGGTGTTTGCTGCCTCTCAGACAGGAGCAGAGCTGAACCATCTTCATAGTTTAAGATTTGAATAAACCTTTTGTGGCCTTGGCCACTCAGCCTTGTGGGAAGGTGGAGTATTTGCTGAGCAAGGTGAAGCTTCTGAGCCTGATTTCAGAACATCTATTGAGTGTTTTATCAGGGATGCCACTGGCCTGGGTCTGAAAGTTCTCATCTTTGGGAAAATATCCCAAAATGAGACAATACAAAGAGTTCCCATGCTTGAAACTCATTTGTTTGAATAAAAGAAACACCAGAGAGCTCTGCTTTCCCCAAGGCATCTTCTCTGACCAACCTCAATTGAGTATTTGTCCATTTCCACACCTTTCCATGGCAGGGAATCTCCTCCCCTCTCCTCCTGGCTCTATCTGCCAGAAGCTGAGGCTCTTTCAAAGTCTCCTTGTCGTTTCACTAATTATTCTTCCTCCTGAAAATATTATCATAATTTTTATTTTAGCAGGACTTTCTGAAATCCTCCACCTTTCCAAAGCTCCCTGGATTTGAGATTTACTTATTTGCCATCCTGCAGAGTGGATCAGCTGCAGCTGCTTAAATTATGGGGCTTCAATCCTGATCTCAGTACTTCAGATAGGAAAAAAGGAAGGGCTTTCTGTCAGTTTTCTCTTAAATCAGTGACTCTTAAGAGGGAGTCTGTTCTCTAAGTGACTTGCCTGGATTCAAAGGCAGTAGAAAAGAGACATACAAGGCCATGATGAAGCAAAGACTTGGAAAAAATGGTGTGGGTAGAAGCTCTTTCCTTGAAACATTCTTTGCCCAGTCTTGGAAAAGGAAGAAAATATGCCATTATTTGGGTTTGTTTTCCACAAGCAGGGCTGTTTTGAGGCTGCATATGAGACTTAAATTATGATCTAGAGCTCTGCATAGCAATCAAGATATGATATCATGATGGATATCTGCATTGAGACTTTGCAGAGGGCAGGAGCTGTTTGTTTCCTCCTGCTGTGCCTGCCTAGCTTTCTGTGCAGGTAGACAAAGGCTTTGGCTGTGGATTCTACCACTTCAACACAGGGAAACAAAGTTTGGAGCAAAGTTCTTTTTAAGGACCAGGCAAAGCACTAGAGCAAGGTTTCCATGGGGACCGTGGGATGCTGCAGATGGATTTGGTTCCTGACAGCCCTGGTGCTCCACAGCCCTGAGAAACAAGAGATGGAAGCATCTCTGAGTGCTGGTGAGGGCAGAGTGTGTTTCCCAGCTCTCACCTCGCTTTTCATCTGCCCCAGAGAGGGGAAGGGGATAAGATGTTCTTACCTGGTGCTCCTGAATGTGGTGAGATGCCATGTGAGAGCCTCAAAGCTGAGGTCCTTCAGCAAAGGTCCTTCCTTAAATTCTTGCCTCAAACTCTGGATCCTGAATCGGGGTCAGGATGGGAGCTTCCTCCCCCATCAAAAACCATGACTTTTGGAAAGCAGTGATGGTTGTCCTGGACCAGTAACAAACTGGTGGCATGATGAGGCCACAGCATTTTAGGCACAGATGCCTCCTTTTCCTCAGAGGAGCTGGCAAACATAGGCTGAGGAGGAGTGATGGGGCACAGGACCTGTCAAGAGGGAGAGAGGCCAGAGAACTGTTCTGGACAGTTTCATCTTATTTGTCTGCCTTGCAAAACAAATTACCAGACCTGTGCTTGAAGAGCTGTACCTATCTTTGAAGCATCCTTGGCCTTTGTTTTATCACCCCAAACAGCATTAAATGTGAGTTGGGAAGGCACCTTATCAGGTACATCTCCTTGGAAAAGCTTGAAAGGCTCTTGTCACACTTTCCATTATGCACGCTTTGAATTTATTACTGCACATTGCCCAGAGAATCTCAAGCTGGGAAATACATTAGAAAAGGAGATGATGCCCCATCCTGAGCAGAGATGATAATAATGTGGCTGTGTCACAGAACTCTTCTGCCAATGTGCCTGCACTCAGAGCAGGCAATGACTCATCTGAGGACCAGTCTCATGGCTTTGAAGGAGCTGCTTGCCTGGCATGACAAATGCTGCTGGAGTTGCTGGCAGAGGGGCAAGCCAAATCAGCACAAGGGGTTAGTACTGGGGATAGATTCTGATTTTCTTGGCTACCAGGCTCAAAGCTGATCATTAACCCACATTTTCTTGAGCTGAATCTTACCACTCTGCTGTGTGTCATCTTTCCCATGCCCAACCTGGAATGATGGGATGAGGGAGGAGACAGCTGTTACAGGCACTCTGTATGTGCTCAGCATTCAGTATCCTCAAAGCTCCCAGTGGTGTTTGGTGCCTTCACCTCAGGTCAGCCAAATGCAGCAAGATGTGAGAACAGCAGTTGTTGCACTCCATGTCTGGGACTGCAGCACAGAGCTGGGTTGCTGTGGGTGCCAGCAGAAAGGTGACAGTCCTGAGTTTGCCACATTGGGTTTTTCAAGCCACCTGTGTGCATCAGGTCCTGTCTTCTGCAAACAGGGCTGTCCCCTCGGATGAGCAGGAAGCCTTGGGCAAAGATGATTTGCTGGTATAAAGGTTCTAACAGCACTTGGCTCTGAAACCCCAGCAGTCTGCTGCTTCCCACTGTCAGAAAAGCATTGCTTCCATGATCACACACAGGGAGAACTGAATACTTTTGTCATCTAACCATGCAGACTCCCCACAGACTGCATGAGCCAAGACATCTTTCTCCCTGGCTCCCACAGCCCCCCAGTTGTGAGCATGAAACCAAGCTGGCGAATAATTCTGCTGATGCACAGAAGAGAAAATCCTTTCCTCTCCTCCTGAGGCATACTGGCAGGGTTAATGAGAGGAAGAGGCTGTGACAACTTGATTTTGTGGCTGAAGTCAGCAGATTTGGCTCCTGGGACACATGGGAACAGGCAGGGAGCAGGAGCCACTTTTGCACAGTCACTTCTCGGAGACAAGCAGGGCTTCAAAAGAAAAATGCTTAGCAGGATGTTGCAACTTGGGAGGAGGAGTTAAAAAAACACGCAAACAAAAAAACCCACAAGTTCTGTAGGGCTGGGAAATGCAGAGTCAAGGAATGAAGCTTCCAAAAAGCTCAGTACTTGCTTCTCTTGGTGCAGACAAGGTAACAGCATGAGACAATGCTGGCAATTCCCAGGTACACTAAAGCTCAGTGTGGTCAGTGGGTGGGTGCAAGTGTGAGTTACACCAGTCCCAGGCAGGGGACCCTCCATGTGCACAGCAGGTAAGGGCTCCAGCACAGCAGTATCATCTGAAGTGGCTACCAGCAGCCACAGGAAGGAGGGAGTCTCATATACACACCCGCCAGCACAGTCACTAACAGTTGTAGGGGATATTGGATTATCAGACAGCCCTCTTGGAAAATCTGACTGGGTCTATCTTAAGCTCCTTCTGTGAGGTTGGGGCAGGAGGATGGAACTGGGAAATGGGCAAGCATGGACACCATGCCCACAACACAACAAGGGGTGGGAGGTTGCAAGGACCATCATGCCCACACACTGAGCAAGGAAGTTCTGAGAGCTTTTTGAGGTGCTTGCTCCCTCATTCCCTTAATGCTGACACCCAAGGGCAGCTCTGTGACTCTTTCTGCTGAGGACTGGTGCTATGGAAAGCAGAACACATGGCCCCCTCCACACAGGGCCAGTCTTTTCCAGATCAGCAAAGACCTCGTGGCCCTATTCACAAGCTGGGCTGGTGGAGGAGGTGCCCAGCCTGTGCAATTTTGCCCTGGCAGTCTTCTGATTCTACTTCCCTGCTCCAAGCCCTGCTTGAATCCCGAGTGACAGGAAGCCTGGCAGCTCCCAGAGGCCATTCCTGCCTGCTGGGGTCTGGGGCAGCTAAAAGCAGCCTCCAGGACGGAAGTGGTTTGGAGGGCAATGTTTGCTGGTGATGAGCACACAGCCACGCTGTGGGAGCACTGTGGCAGATGGAGCTGGCAGCCAAGTGCCTGCCTGCTTGTTTTGGCTGACTTTGGAGACCTCTGGCTTTTCCTAGTAGCACTTGGATATGCCGATACTCAGGAGACCTGACCAGGCACATTCAGACAACGCTGAAAATATCTTCCTTGCAGGCAACAGAGGCAAAGGGGAGCCAACAGCTGGACTCCCTGAGAGACAGGGACGAGGCTGCAGAGGGATGGTTGTTTTGCTTGGGCTTGTTCTCTGTCAGCCAAAAATGCATCCTGTGCTGCAATACATTTAAAGGTTGGCTAGATGGGCAGCTGTTCTCAGCTATGGAGGGGATGAGGTTCAGTCTCCTTGCTTTCTGCAAGGCTGAACATGGGTCCCAGCTGAATATGGGCTCCCCCAGCCCTTGCCTCCTAACCCGCTGTGCTGGTGTCGTGGCAGGTATCTGGCAAAGCTGTCTTCAGTGGGGAGCATCTCTGAGGAGGAGACCTGCGAGAAGCTGAAGGGTTTGATCCAGCGCCAGGTGCAGATGTGCAAGAGGAACCTGGAGGTGATGGACTCGGTGCGACGCGGAGCCCAGCTGGCCATCGAGGAGTGCCAGTACCAGTTCCGCAACCGCCGCTGGAACTGCTCCACACTGGACACCCTGCCTGTCTTTGGCAAGGTGGTGACGCAAGGTGAGCTGGAAGGACACGTGTCTGGGGTGCTGTTGCTGGGGGAATGGCTATAAAAGCACTCTAGTGGGCTGCAGGTGGGATTTTGCCTGCTTGCCCCTGAAGAAGTGGCTGGGGAGGGTCAGGAATGGCCCATCCAGTGTTGCATCTTTGGGCGGATGGGTCCCTGTGTGCTTCAGCAGGGCTCTTTTGACTACATTGGTACATCATATTCAGACTCCTGCTGCTCCTCAGCTCTCCTGAACCTTTTTCACACCTATTGACAAGGAGGACATGCCAAGTTTGAACAAAGGTCCTAAAGTCCCCCTGTGGTCTCATCTCTTCCCCATCAAACCCAGGAACTCCACTCCATAAAGCCATGGGTGCATTTACTCAGTCTCTTTCTGGGTAGTGCTGAAGCAGTGGATGTTGGCATGTGGCCACTCTCGAGCAGAGCATCAGTGGGGGCACCATGAGGAGGATGGCTCGGTGCTGCCTGGCATGGGAAGAACACGTGGCAGCATCATTGCCCCCACCAGCCTTCAGGGCTGGGTACGGCCAGGGCAGCCCCCAGCCCCTCTGATCCCAGCTGCACCCTGACTTCCCAGAAGCACAGGACTGTAATCAAACCAGAGCACTGGAGTGAGGATACAGAGGGGAAAACCCCTCTGCAACCCCTTAAGATCACTGAAACGTCCCTTGTCTCCCCTCAGGTGCTATCTCTGAGACACTGTCACCTCTCATCCCAGGACGCTGAGACCAAAGCATCCCCCTGGCTCCTTACTTGACTTTTCTCCCCTCAATGCAGGGGTGAAGATCTCTTCTTGTGAAGGTTCAGGGACTGGAAATACCAGAAATACCAGAAAATAAAAGTCGTCTCTTTTTAGGCAGCCACAGCACAAACCGACTAACATGATCCTACTATTAACCTCGATTAACTTGGAGGCGGTTCAGTCCCCACACTGGCTGGGTCCTCCCCAGCCACTGCCAGCTGGGCCACCAAAGTCTGCAATGCGACCACCAAAGTAGCTGCCCTCTCTCTGACCGGCAAGCTGGGTGATGCCTGCTCACAAGCCATCCCCCACCCTGTACCAAGCATGGGACCACCCCAAATGCCCGCCCTCCTTGCTCAGAAATGGAGGGTTTGTGTCCTCAACCAGTCTCAGAGGACACTGGGGATTTGTGTGTTGCTAGAGCTGATCCCTTCCCCTGCTACTCCGTGTGTTCACACCCAGGGATGTGCCCAGCTTCCCAAATGAGCTTTTCCCAACCATGTGGCACCACATAGGCAGACACAAGAGCTGGGACTGGTCTGCACCCTGGACACCAGTGGGGTTTTGTGAGGTGCTTTGGGAGCAGAAAAGAGTTTGCAGGGTTGTTTGGGAGGGATTACAAGTTACAGGACCCTGTGAAAGAGGATGGCAAGGATCTGCAGATGCAGGGAATGTTCCTGGATGTGGAAAGCTATTTTGGATGCAGGAAAGATTCCATGGCAGAGGTGCTCTGCAAGCACAAGGCAAGACAATCTTCCATATAAGCTCTGAGGAGCTCTGCCCACATTGGCAGTGCAGCCTCTGTCTCTCCTATTGCCAGGTTTATCATTCACCCGTCTTTTATGTTTTTAATGTTGTGGGGCAGTTCCCAGCTTCTTCACAATTGCAAGAATGGGCCCTCACTGCTGCAAAACATCTCCCAGCACCGAAGGGAGTCTCTGATGAGTCAGGTCCAGGTTTGGCACTAAGCAAACACCATCCCTGAGGGTCCTGCCTGGGCTGACTCATCTTAGGAGGAAGTGACAGAGCAAAGGGTTTAGCCCGATAGCTCTGTATAGCATGTTTTGCCAAGAGACACCTTTCAGATCAGCTTTTCAGGGGGGTTTATGTGCCACACCAGTGTTAAGAGGGGAGAGAAGAGACACATGTGGCAGGCCACCAAGGGACTTTGGCCATGGGGCTGCACTGCCTCCAGAATTCCCACTGGAGTTGCTGCCACCTTTCCCACCATGGTTTGTGCCGTTGCAGGGACGCGGGAGGCAGCGTTTGTCTATGCCATCTCTTCAGCAGGGGTGGCCTTCGCCGTGACCCGCGCCTGCAGCAGTGGTGAGCTGGACAAGTGTGGATGTGACCGCACAGTGCAGGGGGGGCAGCCCACAGGGTGAGTGTCTGAACAGGGGGCAGCTGCAGCTGCATGGGGTTGCGAAGTAGCCAAAATTGTTGCAATTCAAACCCATTCTCTGGAGCCACGCAGAAAGGAGGGAAAAGTTTAAAAAAACAAAACTCTGGTTTAGTCCACATGACTGCCTCAAAAAGGCGCCTGGGTGCATCACCCACGGGACAGAAAGCATCTTGTCCATGTGTCCCCCTGGACCATGTTTCCTAGCTTCTCAATTCTCCATGTGGCCCAGACTAGTAGGCAGCAAGACAGAAAGGGATCAGGCCAGCTGGATTTTAGGAAGAGCAGGGCTGGAGAGTGCAAGCACTACAGGGTGGCAGTACCTGTCTGATCTGTGCTCTCTGCCTCAGGCTTCCAGTGGTCAGGCTGCTCTGACAACATCGCCTACGGCGTGGCCTTCTCGCAGTCCTTCATCGACATCCGTGAGAGGAGCAAAGGGGCCTCTTCCAACAGAGCTTTAATGAACCTCCACAACAACGAGGCAGGGAGGAAGGTAATGGCAAGGGGGAAACTTAGGCAGTTGGGGCAGCTCTGCAGCATCCCAGTCGGGCTCTGCAGTCACAGCTTGAGCCGTTTGGGCTTCTTTTAATCCCATACCCAGCAGTGCTTTCTGCACAGCCCTCCCAGGCCCCATCCATTGCACCCTCTCTGCTGTCCATCCCATGCTGACCATCTCATCTTGTTCCTTGTGTCTGTTCCTCCAGGCGATCCTGAACAACATGCGTGTGGAATGTAAGTGCCACGGCGTGTCGGGCTCGTGCGAGTTCAAGACGTGCTGGAAAGCCATGCCCCCCTTCCGCAAAGTGGGCAACGTCCTGAAGGAGAAATTCGACGGTGCCACAGAGGTCGAACAGAGTGAGATTGGATCCACCAAAGTGCTGGTGCCCAAAAACTCCCAGTTCAAGCCACACACAGACGAGGACCTCGTCTACCTCGACTCCAGTCCCGACTTCTGTGACCACGACCTCAAGAATGGGGTGCTGGGCACCAGTGGGCGGCAGTGCAACAAGACCTCCAAGGCCATCGATGGCTGCGAGCTGATGTGCTGCGGCCGTGGCTTTCACACGGACGAAGTGGAGGTGGTGGAAAGGTGCAGCTGCAAATTCCACTGGTGCTGCTCCGTCAAGTGCAAACCCTGCCATCGGGTGGTGGAGATCCACACGTGCCGGTGATGCACAGGGGAGAGCACCCACCTGTACTCTCTTTAACTGACCCTGCTTCTCCCTTGCCCCACAGTCAGGACTGAGGAAGTGACCCAGATGCTGCAGGGAGAGCACAGCTCTTTACAGAGACAGAACCACAGAGAAAAACAGATTTTAAAGAAAAAAATATTTAAAGTTTTAAAAACCTGATCATTGTTGGCTTTTTTTTTTTAATTTTGTTTTATCTGCTTTGCTGTATTTATTGCTGAAGCTGGAGCCCCTTGGAGTCCTGTGCCAGCAGACACGTTTGCTCTCTGGCTGTCTGGGGACCTGTGTGATGCCAGCTCCAGTCGGATGGGCTCCTGCTGCTTTTGGAGCACTGCAGACAAGAAGTGTTAAGACAAGTGTAGTGCAGCATTTGAAATTTTCTATTGCAGTTATTTTTGTTTGTTTAAAGGCACGTGCTGAGCATCCTGGAGCACCACTGCCCTGGCTAAGCCTCAGGAAGGGAAGGAGCACGGCCAGCCTGTGCAGCCAGGTGCGTGGCAAGGGACAGGCAGGTGGTGACAGGGTGGCACTGTCCTCTAAGAGTTAAGTTCCACGTGGAGCTTTTGATCAGTTTATAAGGGCAGTGTGGGACACTCCTGCATCTCCTTGTGGGATGCTCGAAGGTCTCCTGGGCATGGATGGATTTTGGAGCAGTGGCTGCTCTGATTTACAGAAGTCCTTCAGTGGCTGCCTAGGGCTGTTGGAGGACACGATGGTCCCACCATGCTCCATTTCCCCATCTCTTCTCCAGTATGTGGTTCCACTGGAGACAGTGAAGGGCAGTGATACCTGCAATCCACTGACTCTTAATGGAGCTGGCAGCTGATGGCAGAAAATCCAAGTTGTTTTCTTTTCCTCTGTCCCATAATTGCCCCCACCTTGCATGCATCCCACAACAGGTCTCTTTCTCCTCCACGTGCCTGTTCTCCTCACTCAGGAAGGTGCTGGGGAACAATCCCCATTCTGCTGAAATGCTGAGAAAAACAGAAGTATGAAGTGGAGCATTGATGGGGGTAGAGGAATGCTGGTGCTCTGCCACTATCACTGTCTCACCCTTAGGAAGGCACGAGAGAAGGACTCGGCCAGAGGGGTGCTGCCAAGTGTGCCCTGGTCACAGAGATTTAGTGCTGCAGGGCCCCAGCTGTCCTGTTCTGCTCCCTGGGACACTGCCACGAGGATAAGGTGCTGTCCTGCCTGCTCTGGCTTCCCTCTGCCTAGGAGTGGGTTAGTGCAGGGTTCTAGCTGTTGGGCTGCAGTACGAAATATTTGGAGAACTAATAAGCAGAGGGGCACTGCGAGGGGAGGTGGAAAGTGAACCAATTCCTCTCTCCCTCACCCACTGGTCTATGAGTCAAGAAGTAAAAGGGACACAGAGAAAAACCTCAAAATGGCATCTCAAGCCAACAGGTGAGGAGTCAGCATTGCCAAGCCCTCCTGTGTAGGAGGGAGCTCCCTCCATGGTCCAGGAAAGCCCAGAGCTGTGGCCATCATGCTCATGGCTGAAGGAGGGGATTCCTGCAAAACCTGCAGTCTTACTGTTCTTCCTTGAGAGGGGAAAGGCTGGGGGAGTGCACAGACATCTGTGAAATCCCATCTGTGGCATGGCAGTGATGGGCTAGGGGACAGCCTGTGGTCACTGGAAGGTCTCCAGACCTGTCTCTGCTGACAGCTGACTTGAAGCAGTGCAGGGTGAGGGAGGTTTGCATCAGGGCAAACTCCAGCACACCCCAGCTGCCTCCCTCCTGCCTGCTCAGCACCAGTTCAAATAAACCTCCAGCAAAATGTGTCAAATGATGGGGTGATCACCCTAGGTAGGTCCTGAGGTGGAGCACTGTGGGTTGATCCATTTCAGTGCAAACCAGAGATCTCTTCACCAGAGCAAGGTTTGCCTTTCTCAGTTGGCTAAGTTGGCCAAGGTACAGAATTAAATCCCTGCCGGGGGCAATCTAAGCTTTGCCTCCCCTGGTTCCATCTCTTCAGCCCCTCAAGGCTGCAAATTCTCAAATACCTTAGAGACTGTTCTTCCCTTCCCAGCTCATGCAGAGGAGGTCACAGACCTCAGGCCATTGGCCAAGTCTTCTGCTCCTTGTCCATCTAGGATGAGGGCCAAAGCTGAACAAGACAATCCAAATCAGCATGGAGATAATCTCTGCACATGGGATTATTTTCAGGCTGCAGTGAAAGCTAAGCCCTACAAATGCCACCCAGTAATAGTTTGGCTCTGCAGCACTCTGTTCTTCTGTAAATTTCAACACCAGAGAGGGGGTTAGAAATGCATTTTCATATTTACTTTATCTATTAAATAATGTGTTTGTGCTGAACAAGCCATGGGGTTTTGCTGTCCTGAAATCAGCTCTCCTGGGCTGTGTAAAACCATAGTGTGCTGCAAACACCTCATGGTTGCTGGTCTCCTCCCAAACTCCTCAGCTGGGCAGAGAGGTGCCCACATGGTGCCTCGTGACAATGCAAAGAGAACACTAAAGCTCTCTTTGTCCCTCCTCCAGTCTTTCCTCAGGAGATGCTGGTGTTTGGACCACAGGCTGCATCCCTGCTTTCCCATCAGTGGAAGCATAGCTTGCTTCTGCCTTAACCACTTGACACACCATTGGCTTAAGGGACAACTTATTTGGATTTTAGTAAGTCTGTGACTTCCTCCTGTGGAGAGGGATCAATATCCATCTGCTTAGAGCCCTGCTTGTCTGCCCTGCCCACAGCCAAGGAGCCACAGCTACCTTGTGTGCTGCTGGAAGCATCCTGCCTGTAGGCTCGAAGTGCATTTGAGCTGGGAGGGGGCAAGACCTGCCCATGGATGCCAAGTTAGAGACCTGCTGCCTTTTGCCTCCAACCCTGTGCTGCCTTTTGATTGATTTGGAGGGGATGCAGTGCCAGATACCCAGGTATGCTCCAAGTTGCCCCCAGCCAGTGCATTTCCTTGTCCCTTGTCCTTCCCCCAGATCAGGAGCATTGGCTGCATCCTTTTCACACTGTTCCCTACAGTCTGGAGCTTCTTGCTTCATCAGGGGCTGCTCCGAAGGGTAAATCCATGATTTTTTTTCCCCATTCCACAAACCCCAAACTTTACCACCATGTCCTGCTTCTTTTGTTTCCTTTACCTTTTCTACTGGAAAATCCACCCATATGTCAGGTGCCTTCAGCCTCATCTATTTCAAGCTCTGGGCTTCATGTTTCCCAACTCTCCATCTCAGATCCAGTCCAAGCACAGCATGGCCAAGCACATGGGCAGAGCTGGTATTTATTTCTCTCCAGCTGTTTTGACATCACACTCATGCCCTTTACTGGCCAAGGACACTTCCATCACTCCCAACTATCTCATTCTCCCTCCCTAGGCATGTTCAGCCTCACCCACTGCTCCTTGCAAAGCAATTAAATCACTGTGGGTGACCTTAATGATGCTGATGGAGCATAAGTTAGAACTCACATCCTTTCCCTCCCTCACACCATCAGTGAACATTACAGCAAATCCCTTTGCATATTCCTTCAGCAATGAGCAAAGTAATTCCCCTGCATCTCCTTCTCTCCCTTTATCCATGAGTTTACCAGCTGGCCGTAGGGAAGCAAGGTGATGAAGACAGGAGGAAAGAAGAGTCTAGGACCACCAAAGAGATACTTCAAGGACAGAATGGTGTCTCACCACATGGGCAGGTGAAGAAGAGGATCAGTCCTCCTTAGAGTTGCCACATCATGGTAATTGGGAATGACAGGCCTCACCTCTGTCTGGCACAGGAAAACCCACGCTGGGGTGACCATCACTTCCACCTGCACTTGCTGAAGATGCCAATGGTGCCTTGGCCGTGCAGAGTGTCCTTCAGCAGCACAAGGCAGAAGCACAAGGCCGTGCTGAAGGACAGACACCCAGCAGAGCAGAGCCTTTGACAGCAGCATGATACTGTGACGGCAGGAGGGCGCCCAGCCAGCGCTCCTCAGAGAGGCCTCCCGACCCTGACTGCCAAAATCCTGCTTTAAGCACATGAAAATAAATTGTGCAACCTGCCTTGGACTGAATTGTAACACAGTACGGCTGGAGGGGAGAAAGGGGCAGGAGCTGGGCTGAGGATCAGGCCCTGCATCCCAGCACTTAGGCTGGACCACACCAACACCTGGTGCTCAAGCAGCACCTGCACCAGGCTCTGCCCTTCTCATCCCTCACAGATATGCCCAAGGTGTTTCTGCAGCCACCAAGCCACCAAGCTCCTACTCAGGGATCCAGAGATGCAGCCACATGCAAGCCCATCCTTGAGCCTGTGCTCAGTCCTCAGGAGCTACGTTCTTTCCTAGGCCAGCTTCCAGACCCAGCAACACATTCCTTCTCTCATCCCAGATCTGACCATCAGTATTTCAAGTGCATGTGCAAGGAGTGCTGCCTGGGTGAGCTCCATACCACTGAGGATCCCCAAACTGCTCTGGCAGTGCCTCAACACTAGATGTTTGGTCCAAAGCAGCTAAATGATCCACCAGGATCCTCTCCTTAAAGCCCTTCATTGCCACAAGTGAAGCACAAACTGCAAGCCTTAATTAGAATCATTTGCTCAGCAGTGCAAAAAAATAACCCGCCCCAAAATCCTCAGTGGCTGTTGAGCCTACTTGTCCCTCTCAGCTCTGGTCTAGGTCAGTCGTTGCATTATCACAGCTTTGCTCCCATAATTTACATGGGCAGATAGTGATGGGACCATAGGAAACAATTTCAAACTAAAAGAGGAGAGATTTAGATTGGATGTTAGGAAGAAATTCTTTACCTAGAGGGTTGTGAGGCTATTACATGAAAGCTTAATAAGAAGAGGTTGGAAAATGCAACACTCTGTCTCTTCACATGCCTCAGCCTCCTGAGCTGGGGGTAGCCAAACTCAGTCCATGAGAAAGTCTCACCATCTCCTCAAGCCCTTTCCAAAGGAAGACTACCAAGCAGGGTGGCAAAACAGGCAACCTGCAGGTAGGTAATCTGTCTTCTCTAGTGACTATACTGTAGTATAGGAACTGAAACCATGATGGCTGGTCACCTCTCACCTGTCTTATCATCCCCAGGTGCCCATAGGTGATCTCATAGAGGGACAAGAACCACTGCCAGAACTGCGTACCTACTGCTTGCTCACCAAGTCAGAGCTCAACAGACTGTGACTCCTCCCTACAGCATAATCTGAGAAGCCATCAGCTTCTCCAGCTCCCTTTGGTCTGCAAGGCGATTGTGACTCCCTTCATGTACATCACTGTTTTGCTGCTTCAGAAACAAGAGCTGCACAACCCCGCCACATGTCGAGGAAGTGTTAGAAAAATTGCTGTGGCCAGGAAAGGATGTAGGAACCAGAAGAGATGCTGCATCTTCCCTCATATCTACAGCTTCCACCAAGACACCCAGGAGAACAGCACCTGACAGCATCAAATTTATAGCCTCTAAGTCTCCACTTTTCTGAAGGAGAGGATGATGGTATACAGAAGTTTATCAGCAAATAGCTCTTCAACCCAAGAATTAGAACTTTCAAAAGGGAGTTTTCAGACTGCTTCTGAAAAAAGACAATCCAGGCATCCTCTTGTACTGCAGAACTGCTTGTTGAACTGTCAAGGAAGGAAGTTGTGTAGAAAATTTAATGTAGCAGGGTTATAGAGGCCTTCAAACTTGGCTGTAAAGCAAGATGTCCAAGAATGACCACAGAAATAAAGAATATGTTCAGAGCAGTGCAGAGGGTCTAGGCACTGTTGTTACTATATAGCTTAATTTGAAGAGTGAAAAAACATAGAATTCTGGGGGAAGGAGAAAAAAAAAAAAATAAATGGAACATGGGTATTCATGTGGCATCTCAGAATTACCAGGGGTAACAGACCTTGCACAGACAAGCTCCATGAGGCCAATGCAAAGTAAGGGTCTGCTTGCAGCCACTTTCAAGGACACCATGAACATCTTAGAATCACAGTGTGGTTTGAGCTGGAAGGAACCTTAAAGCTCACCTCATTCTACCCCCTGCCATGGGCAGGGACACCTTCCACTATCCCAGGTTGCTCCAAGCCCCATCCAAGCTGGCCTTGAACATATCCAGGGACGGGGCAGCCACAGCTTCTCTGGACAACCACTGCAGAACAATGACACTCTCAAGGGGTCTGGGACCAGAAGGAAAGAGTGGGACAGATCAGCCCCAGGATGCTGTGAAGAAAAGTGAACTTTGAGATGACCATGGGGAAAGGCAAAAGAACCAAAGTGAAGAAGCAGCAGTGGGAGCCCTGCTCATCTGGGACCTGGCCAGCTGGAAAATATGCAACCATTTAATTTCCATCAAGAAACCTAGCATGTCTGGGACAGCCTCAGAGCTGAGTTAAATACAAATTAAATCAGTCCTTTGTGATTTTTTTTCTCAATAAAGTCACTTTGTCATCTCAATTTTCCATGTGACACTAGGAAATGCCAGGTTGATCAGAAATGCCACTGGGATTATGGTGACTTTGGAGCCCCTGCTCTGGAGTGCTTGCAGGTTCAGGAAGTCAAGGCATCAATTACACTGGCCTTAGATTTTTTCCTTTGCCTTCTCTTGGTTAGAGAAGGCTGGTGTCTATCATTGTACCTGCAAACCCCACAAAGGCTGGAACACAGTCCTGGTCTCCTTGGTGAGTGCCAAAGGCACAGAAATCATGATAAAAGAAGGCACTCATGGAATGGGAAAGCATCTTCAGCATCACAGCTGTGAGAGAGCTGCCATCCAAGGGCTTTGTCAGGTGAAGGTGCTGGAGGTAACAACATACCATTTAGGAGAGCAGAGGTGAGGATGAGGATGTGGCTGAGGAATCAAACAGATTTCAGAGGTGTCCAGGCAGAAGGCTCCAGGCAGAGGCAATGGTAGAGGTGTCCCAGAATCAAGCAAACAGCCCAGGAGAAGTTGATCTCTGGGCTAGTGGGGATGGTGCCTGAAGAGCAGGTGAAGACCAGGTTGTAAAAGCCAATTAGGAGTAAGGGCAGTGGGGATACATCTTGAAATCTTCCTGCCTGGCTCTGCCACAGTTTAAAGAGCAGCACTTTGGAAGAGCCCAAGCTCATCCCAGGCATCTTCCCGTGGTGCCAAGATGCATTTGCCCACGTGCTTCCCCATGAAGAAAACCTCCTAGTGCTATGGAGGCAAGAGCAGAAACACCTGGTTGGGCAGGTGGAGAGCAGTTGTTTCATCACTGCTGAAGAAGTGCTCAGCCCACAGGAGATTTGGGGGAAACCCAGTTCAGCCATGGGGCTGAGCACTCACAGCACACTGAGGAGGAAGCGAAGGATGCAGCACTCAGTCAGGAATGGCACTGGGTGTTCCACAGGTCATCTGAGCACAAGGGCCCTTCTGAGCACAGTAACAGACTCTACACATGCTTTTCCAGCCAAACTCAGCTCAGGAGGGTCTGTTCTGCACCCTGATACAGCAGAGGCCATGAGCTTAACTCTGAAAGCACAATAAAAAGCCCCTCTAATAGACAAATTCACAATGGTCCTAATGACCAATCCCTTTTTTTCCTTTGCAGTAACCAATGGGAAAGCCACCTCAAGCTGGTTTTGCCCCATCCTATTTCTGTCTCCATCTCTCATTTCCTTCTATCCAATACTACCTTCCAAATTCCTACTCTGATCCTTGGATAATTCAAACATATTGCATTGCTTTACAAACTGTGTTATTTTATCCCTTTCACCTGCCACTTTTCTTTTAGATAAACACTCATAACTCCCAACGTATCACTTTAACTCTTTGACTGTCACTGGAAGTTGAACCAGCTGAGACCTTCACAGGAAATTCTTTCTTCTCTTTTGCTCCTCTGTTTTGTCTGTTAAGCCAAGCAAAATCTCACCTGCCTTAGCACTGTCTTCAGATCATTTTACTTAAGCTCTGCCTAACAGTTTTACCAACTTCTGGCCCCATTGTATCTGTCTAGGCCTTACTTGTGATAAAGCTGTCCTAATCACACAGCTCCTTGTTGAGACCTACTTGTTTCTTGCTCCAACCATCACCCTTCAGGATGTGAAGGCTCTGAGCTGTGCAGAGGATACAAGATTCAGATACACGCACGCCCCCAAATCTCATACCAGTTTCCCATCCCAATGCAGTGAACATGGACAGCACCATGAGCAGGAGCTGAGCAGAGCACTCCCAAATCAGAAGCATTTTCCTGATGCTCCTCCTATACCACTGCCATCACCCAAAGTCCAGGCCTGCCTCATCCTCTCTGTTGGATCTGAGCTCAAAGCTGCTTCAGCATCATATCTTACAAATCAGCAGAGTCCAGGCAAGCCAGAAGCAAGCCATGGTGGAGCTGAAAAACAACAAACACAGCAAGCAAAGGGAAAAAGTTGCAAGCTACAGTTCCCCTACAAACAAAAAACAGGAGCATTTCACTCCTCACATCCATCATCCAGGGATTCTCTATTCAGTACCTTGGGCTTAGTTGTGTCTGCACTCCTCAGGACCCAGATCCACCTTCTGTAACCATGGGATCAGCTAAATCATCTCAAATCCTTCAAAACATCTAATCCACTCAGTCTTCCCAACCTTAATCTGTTTTGTTTCCCCTAAATTCCTTCAGGACACAGGATCAAAGGGGGTTTTTGTTGGACTTTGCTAAAGCAGGGTTTTGCTTTTGCCTGCAAAACATCCTGCTGGATATCCTACTTTGGCCAAGAGCTCTTTACTGCTGGGCCACCACAGCCAGCAGCCTGGTCCTCTGCCACTACGACTGAGTCCTCAGTTTGGATGTCATCCCAGTCCCAAGGGGCTACAGAAACCCGTCGTGTACAAGGCAGGTGAGGTGGTGTGGAGAGAAGTGACTTGAGTACAGCTTTTCTGCTCCCATGAGAAGACATCTCCTGACATCCATCAGGGATGCTGTCACCTTCTTCCAGGGCTGCTTTCACCAATCTTTGGTCACCAATTTGAGGAAAAGGACCACAGCATGAAGGTCTTGGGAAGTCCCATATTAACCATGGACCTCTTGGCCTCAGTGCTCTGCCATGAAGCCTCTCCAATCGCATCTCCTCACCAGCACCACTCCAAACCAAATCTCAGGAGTTAACAGTGGGGCCAGCTCACAAATCAGGGGGTACCTACAGCCCTCTGAAAACTGCCCCTGGCTGCTTTGCCACGAGCCTCAAAAGGCTGCCGGGAGGTGTCTGGGTTAACAGGGCTGCTCCACTGAGATCCTCTGCCTCAGCTGGGGTCACAGCTGATGTGTGTCGCAATGCCTCTCTGAGTCATCTGTTTCCTTCCAGTCACCAAAAATGGCCTCAAAGTTTGTACAGATGGTGTTTAATCCCCATTTGGACAATAGGTGTTTGGGCTTTTAAAGGACAATTACTGAAGGAAAGCAGGGGCAGGGAGAGAAGGGTGGGAGAGGGCACAGGCAGGACGACAGGACACAGGCCAGCAGGGCAGCAAGCCAGGCAGGGCTAAGTATCCAGCGGGAATGAAGCCACAGGACAGGCATCCTGGTTTAGCCCACGGAGGCTCAAAGCAATAGTCAGTGCTAAATCTCAGAGGCATGAGGACCAAGGGACCATATCCACTCCAGACCTGAGACTGCCTTTGGTATTCAGTCCTTGACCTAGCACAGAGTCCTCTCCCTACACATTGCCACGGGGTCAACATGCCTTGGGTCAGCAGCATGGTCATGGCTGCATGAAATATGGTGATAGGGTTGGTGGCCTCTTCCCAAGGCCAGGATAGCACCTGGTAGCACCTCCTCCTGCCCTAGATCCCAACCAGCTCTGGGAAAGAACATCCCCTCCCACCTGGATGGACAGCTGATGCTACAGGAAACAGTGGTGAAGTTGACCTGCTTGAAGGGGAATGATGGTGTGTCCAGCCTGCAAAGGTAAATGCTCAGCAGCCCACACCAGCATTCAGGGTTTGGGTGCCAGCATGTCTGGAGGTCCCAGAAACGCTCTGTGCGACACACAGGGTGGTGCTTTCAAGGCCTCTCCATTCCTGATTGCCTTCAGATGGGCTCATATCAAGATGAGTGAACTCTACCACCAGCCCAGCACTGAAGGTGTGGCAGGGACCAGGTACAGTGGAAGGACAGGATTGGAGGGGGTCAGCCCGTGCTTGAGCAAGGGAGAAGCCCTTCTGTGGGGCAAAATCCTCAGTTCCCACCATTTCTCCTTCCCAGTCACCATTCCCACCTGTCAGAGCACTGTGGGACTTAACAAAGCATGAGAACAAACGTGGGAGAGCCAATGCAGGAAGAACCAGCAGGGCTGAGCATGGGGATTTGGGGCTGGGAAAGCCTCTTGCCCACCTATTTTCCCTCTCCATCCTAGAACAGATGATGTCCAGCAGGGAAGGGTGCTGTCCTCTCTCCACAGAAACAGAGCATCACGTCTCCCTGCATCACTGGGGCTCCTGAGAAACAGAGTCACAGCCAAAACACCTCCACTCCCTGCAGATTCACTGGGGCTGATGCAGCCAGGAGAGGTGAGATACCAAAGTGCTGAGAGTGCTGAGCAAAACAGCATAGGGCCAGCCTTCCTGCCCAGCCATGCTCGCTGTCCCTGTCATGCACCCGTTTGACACAGCCCCACACTTCTGAAGCAATTAGCAGCTGCACTGAACGAATTCCCAGCATGGTGGGTCCAACACAAACAGCACAGGCTGGACTATGCCTCACACCTCCATGTGTTTTGGAGGGCCAGGGTGTCTCTGCCAAGAGCAACATAAATAACCCACTGCTTCCCCAGGTTAAGAAGCAGCCCTGGAGGGCTGGAGCGTGATGGCTGAGGCTGAACTCTGCCGTCGGCTCCTGCGCCAACAGAAAAGCAGCCTCTGTTACCCAGAGGGTCAGGAGGGAGGCAAGCACAAGGGTCTGTGTATGCAGTGCCTGTCCCAGGGGCCTGGGGAAGAGGCGTGAGGGCGGGGATCAGGCAGCGAGGGAACCCCGAGCTGGGCACGGGGGTGTTTCATGGAGAAGGTACTTGCAAAAGGCACCTGCAGGGTGTTTATCAGCCCCGCCAAGGCTCCAGCAGCTGAAATAACAACTTGGGGAAAGGGAGAAAACACTGCTGGGCCCCCTTGCCCCAGCCCTGCTTGGCTAGGTGCTGCTGGGGTGCAGGCTGATGGGTCACCACAAAGATCATCCTATCCCCTCTGGAACCAGGGATGTTCCTGGGCTTGGTGACAGTCCCTGGCAGGGTTTTGGGACTCAGACAAGGCCTTCTGCTCATGTTAGAATCACTCGATGCAGCAGTGCAAGTAGGGTGGACAGGCTTTTGTGAGGCACATCACGATTTTGGATCAAACATGTTAAAAACAGGCCCCTCCTCTCCAGGGACATAATGTGACAACAAAGGGACCCAGGCTGCTCTCCAGGGACCCAGCCTGCTCTCCAGGAGGCACAATGGCAGCAAACCCTGCCCCTTGGCATGCCAGCCTGCATCAGGTCAGCTCTAGAGTCATTTGGCACCAGGCACTGTGCAGCTGCTGCCAGGCCAAGATGCCACTCGTGCATCCCCAGCAGGTCAGAGCTGCCTGTCTTGTGCAAGTGAGCTGAGACAGCCACATGGTAGCAGCCAGCACACACCAGAGCTGGCACACCAGGACACGTGTTGGGAGCAGTGTGGGAGAGAAGCCACTGGGGTTATGGTGATGCTGAGAACTGTCTTTTCTGGGATCAGCAGACACTGGGGATCCCAAATGGCATCAGAGAAGCTGTGATCCCAGTGTGCCAGCTCCTCCTCACCTGTCACTGTATTGGAGCTTTACTTATCCCACCCAGCATCCATGCCAGGACACAGCCAGGATCATTCTGCAGTCGTCTGCTGGAGGAGAGATGAGAGCTCTGTCACCAAGAAGCGTCCACAAATTCACATTTCCCACGTATGGCCAGGGACATGGACACCTTCTGTGACGTCCCTTCAAGTACACTTGGACAGGCAGGGGCTTGCAGCCCATCCTCCCCAGCCAGCTCCTTGACTGAGCAGTGGAGTAACCATCACTCCCTGAAGAGCTGGGTTCAGACAGCCCATCTGGACACTGTGCCACTGTGTCTCAGGGTCACAGTGAACACACAAGCCCTTGGCTCACAGACACTCAGTCCTCTGCCACGAGCTGGGGCCTGTCCAGCCCCTGTTGCAGCGCACGGCCAAGGATTCACTCCAGTGTCCAGCCTGGCTCAGGACACATTTCTAACCACACTGTAAGGTCACAGCTGCTGCACCAAGGGGGTAATGAAGAGGTCCCAGGGTCAGGATGATAAGCTCCTATCTGTGTGGAGCCTTAAGCTGTCTTGTGATCCTGGCCAGCTATCCCCATGCTGGAACACCTGGTGGCATTCAGCAAACTCTGCCTCAATACAAACATCCCAAGGACTAGGGACTTCCAGCACCAGGAGGGCTCAAAGGCTGCCAGCAGGCACACAGCAGCCCCTTTTCCACCCTGCCCAGCCCTTGGGCTCTCCTATGGTGCCTGTGGGTGCCCAGAAGCTTCCAGCCCCATAATGCATCTGCAAAGACACAGAAGAGGAAAATGTGAAGCAGCCAGGGCATAAGCTGGCAGATGGATCAGGGGTTGGAGGCAGGTTTGGCAGCAGGAGAGGCAGATCACTATACCTGGCAGGACCAAGCTCTTCCTAGGCATTAACCCCAGGCAGCTGGGCTGGGAAGAGCCAGAAAGAGGATCTGGAAAACGACTCCTGCCAGCCTGACTATGGAGCAAATCATCTTGAGTGCTATCAAACAGCACATACAGGACAACAAGGGGATCAGACCCAGCCAGCAGGGGTTTAGGAAGGACAGGTCCTGCTTGACCAACCTTCTCTCCTTTTATGACCAGGTGACCCACTTAGAGAATGAGGGGAAGGCTGTAGATGTCTACCTGTACTTCAGCAAAGCCTTTGACATGGTCTCTGATGGCACACTCCTGGAAAAGCTGGCAGCCCACAGCTTGGACAGGCACATCTTCACTGGGGGAAGATGAACTGGCTGCTAGCCATGCCCAAAGAGTGGTGGTGAATGGTGCTGCATCCAGTTGCTGGAGTCACCAATGGTGTCCCCCAGGGATAAGTGTTGGACCCAGTCCTGTTTAATAACTACTGATGATCTGGGTGAGGTGATCAAGTGTACCCTCAGTAAATTCATGGACAACACCAAGTTGAGTCAGAGTGTTTGTCTGCTGAAGGGGAGGAAGGCCATGCAGAGGGACCTGGTCAGGCTGGATAAATGGGCTGAGACCACTGGCATGAGGTTCAACAAGACCAAGGGCTGGGTCCTAAACCTTGGCCTCAATAACCACAATAACCCAGCATTACAGGCTGGGGCAGTGTGGCTGGAAAGTGGTCCAGTGGAAAAGGACATGGGGATGCTGGTCAACAGCAGCTGAACGTGAGCCAGCGTGTGCCCAAGAAGGCCAAGCTGGCTAAGAAAGCCAATTACATCCTGGCCTGTATCAGGAATAGGGTGGTCAGGAGGACCAGGGAAGCAATTCTCCCCCTGTACTGGGTGCTGGGAGGCCACGCTTTAAGTGCTGTGTCCAGCTCTGGGTCCCTCAATTCAGAAAGGATATTGAGGGGCTGGAGCAGGTCTAGAGAAGAGCAATGAAGCCAGTGAAGGGTCTAGAGTCCATGTCCTACAAGAAGCAGCTGAGGGATCAGGTGGGGCTCAGCCTGGAGAAAATGAGGCTCGGAGGGTACCTTCTTCCTCTCTACAACTCCCTGACAGGAGGATGTAGCCAGGTAGGGGTCAGGCTCTGCTCCCAGGTAACCAGGGAGGTGGTGGAGTCACTGTCCCTTGAGGTGTTTAAGGCACCCAGTGCCATGGTCCGGTTGACATGATGGTGTTCATAGGTTGGACTCAATTATTTCAGAGGTCTTTCCAGCTTAACTGATTCTGTGGCTCTATGGTTCAGTGTCTCCTCAGTGTATTCCACTGTACCCAAAGGCTGGGATTGGGCTGCTGCCATATCCCCAAGGTCTTATCCTCAGCAGGGTGAGAAGGAGGATGAAGGAAGCCATAAGTACAAAACATAGCTGGAGATGGTCTATACAAATGTCACAGCAGTGGTAGCTTATTTTGGAAACTCTGTGCAGGCAGCTGAACTCCTAGGACATCTACCCATCAGACTCCCACTCTTCCCATGCAAAGTCTTCATGGACAAGGAAAGAGCCAGGGATGCAGAAGAATAAACTTCTGAAAGCCATGACTGAACAGAGTCTGCCCAAACTCCAGGCCAGCTGGGACTGACCCAGAACACCATGGCACCAGCTGTGCCACAGAGCAGACTAACCCATCATTGCCACAGTTGTGGACAGAATGAGTCCCTTGGAATTAGGGACCTGCTGCAACTGCTGCTCAGGCTTGCTAGAGCTTAGAAAAAAACAATGTTTCCATTTTGTCTTGGTTCCCCAGATGCCAGCATCTCCCCAAAATAGAGAACCTGCCAGCCAGAGATGCCACTATATAGCCAGGCAGCCAGCTGGGTGTCAGCCTCTGGTATTGGCTGCGTTGGGGGTGTCTGGTCCTTCAAGCTTTGATAGCACCTGTAGTGACCAAAATGATCCTTGTTGTCATTGCAGTGACATCAGGACAGATTCAGTCCGACCATGCCTCTGCCTTCCAACCAGCCCTCAGGAGGGAAACACACAAGGAACCAGAGCTGGCAAGCTCAGTGAGCAGATTCAGGGGCTCTTTGGATGGGTCAGTATCAAAAGATTGTCAGACCCAGCAGCATACTAGAGCCCTGGTTCCCTGAGCTGTTTCCAGGAATAAAAACATGACACAGACTTTCTAAAATCAGCACCCTGCTCCCAACACATGCCGGTGGGTCATTGGAGTCAGCAGTAGCTTGTTTTCATGTTCCCCCCTTACTCATCCTCATTTTCCAGGACTCCAGGACCCAGTGTTGGTCTTTGGATACATGCATCACTAATGCAAAGCTGTAGGATTGCTCAAGGAATCCTAGGAAGGAACCTGGATCCCCCCCCAGCTTTCTGGGTGTGCCTTGGGGCTTGGTGCTGAGACACAAGGGGGTCTGGCAATGAACATACAGCACACAGAGTCTCCCCTACAGCTCCAGCTGTGGCAGGACCTGCAGGGTGCACCATGCTTTCCAGCAGAACAGTTCCTAACTCCACCCAAGACAGTCATAAAAGGCATCTGGCACATTGTCATGGTTTAACCCCAGCCAGCAGCCAAACCCCTCACAGCTGCTCACTCACTCCCCCACCAGTGGGATCACACAGAGAATTGGAAGGGTGAAAGCTGGAGAACTTGGGAATTGAGATAAAGCAGTTCAATAGGGAAACCAAAAGCCACACACACAAGCAAAGAAAACCAGAATTAAGTCCCTGCTTCCCATGGGCAGGCAGATATTCAACACCTCCAGGAGAGCAGGGCCCCATCCCATGGAACAGCAATTTGGGAAGACAAGCACCATCACTCCAAATGTCCCTCCCTTCCTCCTTCTTCCCTCCAGCTTTATATACTGAGCACGATGTCATGTGGTCTGGAATATCCCTTTGGTCAGTTTGAGTCACCTGTCCTGGCTGTGCCTCCTCCCAACCTCCCATCCACCCCCAACTTCTTCCCCAGCACAGCCTTAGGAAAAGCAGAAAAGGCCTTGGCCTTGTGCAAGCCCCACTCAGCAATATCAAAAACATTTCTATATTATCAACCCTGTGGTCAGCACAAATCCAAAACACAGCCCCACATCAGCCACTATGAGGACAGTTAACTCCACCCCAGCCAAAACCAGCACACAAAGACAGGGAATAACGTGGCTGTAGCTCAGGGGCTCCATTATCATTACACAAATAGATGTCCCTCTTCAGAAGCAGGGGACAGGCAAGAAATGGACTGGAAATCTGGCTTCACTCATGACACCTATGCAGAGCACACCTGGAACAAAACCAGGGCACTGGGGCTGGGCTGTGATTTTGCCAGGCAAGGCAAAGGTGAGAGCCAGGCTTACCTCCACCTCCAACACAACCACCACTCTGGCATCACTGCAATCAGCAATGCACCTCTGAGTACCCAAACAAGTCCTTCCACAGATTTAAAGCTGGGAAAGGGCACTGGACATCACTCTTGGCTCCAGTACTGGCATCGTAGTTGGCTCGAAATGTTTTCAGCAGCTGCCATCACCCTGGAACTCCCCACAACAGAGACAGCCAGTGCTCCTACCCTAACACTCTGTCTTAGAGGCAGTGTCCTGAGTCTGTGCTTTGGGAAGGGAGGCCACAGCCTCAGCTAAACCTCAGTCACACAGCAGGGGTGTCTGCCAGTCCCTGCTCTCTTCATCAGGTTGACCCCACACAGGACAGGAGCAGCAGGCTGAGCAAGCAGCACCCTCAGCTCACAGTGTGCTTAAACACCGCAACAGTAAATTCTACCTTCTGCAGATCTGGAGTTCCCTATGCAAACTTGGTTATCTTTACAACCAAAGCTGCAATCTTCCTGAGAATGAAATCAGGTCTATTAGAGCAGGACTATTGTTTTCTAACCGAAATTGCTGTAGGTCACAGGAGGGGAGAGGAGGCAAAGATCCACGACCATCCATTGTCCGGGTGGGTTTGTTAGAAACAGTTTGACAGATTAACCTGTGTTGGAGCCAGGCTGAAGCCAAGGTGGATGAAACCAGAGAGGAGCAGAGTAAGGGGATGACAATTGAATGAGAGGAGGTCAAGCCAGGAATCAAACTGCAGAGACAGAGCCTGCACCATGAAGAGGGCAGAGACCCCAGGAAGGATCAGGGCAAAATGGCTTTAAACTGAAAGACAGCATGTTTAGATTAGACATTAGGGATAAATTTTTCCCCATGAGGGTGCTGAGGCCCTGGCACAGGTTGCCCATAGAAGCTGTGGCTGTCACATCCCCGGAAATGCTCAAGGCCAGGCTGGATGGGGATTGGAGCAACCTGGTCTAATGGAAGGTGTCCCTGCCCATGGCAGGGGAGTGGAACAAGATGAGCTTTAAAGGCTCCTTCCAGTCCAAACCAGCTGGGTTACTATGAAAAGGCACCATGTGAAGGCTTTTCTGCATCCACTGCCAAGTTCATCACTGCCAAGTTCATCACTGAAGGGTGGCACAAGTGCTATACACACTCCACAAGTCCCACTAGTACTGTGGACACATCACATGGCACAGACCCTTCCTCTTTCCTACCAGGGTTACAAGTGTATTTGAACAAACAGCTCAGTCAGGCCAGGTCACCCCAGGCAAATCATGCCCTGTTCTGTCTCCATAGAGGGCTGAGGAACAAGACAGGTTTGATCAGGGCACGAGGTCAAAGCTCACACTTCTAAAAGCCCGTCAAGCAACATAATCCCATCTTCAAAGCAATGCTGCTCTCTAGTCATGGCAGCTGAGCTCCAGCCAGACACCACAGCCAGGTTTTCAAAGGTATTTCAATTTTGCATCATACAGATTAAAGTCTGGAGGGATTTTCAGAGGCACCTTAGTATCTGCATCCATCAAATTCCTGAATTACTCAGGCATCTCAAAAGTCTCCTGCTCTGCTGTAGCAACAGGCATGTCCCCATGTTCCCTGGGGAGTATCTGTAACTGGTATCAGCTCTTCCATGTCCCATGAAACCCACCAGCTCAGCAGACTCCAGCTTCATCACTCTCTGCAGACAGAAGATGCTCCCACTCTTTCACTGAACTCGAAGGAAAAGTTCCAGCCTGGAAACTCAAGTGGCACCTTCCATTCATGCAAGAAAGGCAAAAGGCACAGGAGCCAAAGCTGAAGAGGCACTGGTCTGCTGGCCAGTATTCCCTCTGATAGGTTTGGCTGATCCAACTTATAGCAGTTTCTTTGACCAAAGGGGCCAAACCACCCCAGGCTCACCACAGCTGAAGACAATAGGGGACATCTACAGAGATAGACAGGGTGTCTGGGCAGCATTCTGCCCACCCTGAGCCATGGAACATCCTAAGCAGGAAGGCATCCACAAAGATCATTGAATTCAGCCCTTGGGTCTGCCCAGGACACCCCCAACAATCCCACCCCGTGCCTGAAAGCATTATTCAAACACTCCTGGAGCTCTGGCAACCATGGGACCATGACAATTCCCTGGAGAGCCTGTTCAGTGCCCCACCACCCTATGGGGGAAGAATCTTTTCCCAACATCCAGCCTTAACCTCCCCTGATAGAGCTTCATGCCATTCCCTCGAGACTGTCACTGATCACCAGACAGCAGAGATCAGCACTTGCCCCTCCACTGCCCCTTGTGAGGAAGCTGTGACTGCAATAAGGTTTTGGATCAGGATACCCTAGGGGGACTGTGCCCATAAAGCACTCCACGGGCACAGAGCATCAGGGCAAACAGTCACTGAGGATGTGTTTGCTTAGCAGCCAGGGAGACTCAGGGAAACCCAAAGTGCTCAGCATAGTCAGTGGAACAAACTACCCCACTAAACCTCCAAGCCTCTGTCCTCTTCCTCCTGGTCCTCTGTAAACCAGGGCTAGGTTCATCTGGAGGAAGCCAAAACCACCAGCAGCAGCAATGGCAGCACAGCTGGATGTGGCTTGCTCGGCTGATGCTGCAGCCCCAGCACAGCTGTAAACAGCTCAGCAGTTCGTGCACGCCCCAGCACTGATGTTATACAAAGGAGCTGCAAATGTAAATGATTGCACTGGACCCACAGCCGTTGGCTCCTGGTGCAGACAGCACCAGCAAAAAGAAATCCAACTCCTCCAGCCCCTTCCTTGGCACTGTAGCCAGGGACCAGGCTGGCCAGGAGCAAGCAAAGCCTTTACATGTTTGCCATCTAGTGGGCTGGGGACAACCTGACATGGGCTGTCCTGAGACAGCCAGAACTCACCTCTGCCTGGGGCACGGCCATGTCCCTGTTCAGTCCTCACAGCCTCTTGTGCTCTGCAGTGCAGGAAAGACAGCAAGGTGGACCAACACCCTGCAAGGCATCCTGTGGGTGAGAGACCAGATCTGCAAGAACCAGCTGGGGACTACATCCATCAGAGTGAGGGGGCTGTGCTTATATGGTGAGAACCCAAAAATCCACTCCAGGCACCTAAGGTGGTGCCATCACAGACAACACCAAGCTGGGTGGGAGTGTGGATGTGCTGAAGGACAGGAAGGCCCTGCAGAGGGATCAGGAAGGCTGTATTGATGGGCCGAGGCCAATTGCACAACAAGGCCAAGTGCTGGGTCCTGAACATTGGGTCAGTTCTGGGCTCCTTATGACAGAAAAGACATTGAGGGGCTGGAGTGTGTCCAGAGAAGGAAATGGAGCTGGGAAAGGGTCTGGGGCACCAGAAGCAGCTGACGGAGCTGGGGGGGCCTCAGCCAGGAGAAAAGGGGCTCGGGGTGGTGCAGTCACCCTGCACGTGACAGGAAAATGGAAAATACCAACCCAAATGCTGGATTTGATCCCAGGTAAAGCCCCATGAACCAGACAAGGGGACCCCATGATGAGGTTGTCTACACAGGCCCCAGCAGCACACATGCTGAGCAACAGTGAGAAATTCCAGATTATTTCCTGCAGCCAACTCCATCTCCGCCTGTTCCCCCACTGCACAAAAGTGACAAATTCCCATGTTATCCAAGCACACCCCAAATGAGTGATTAGTATGTCAAACAAGGAAAGAAGATGCTGCGAAAAACATTTTCAGGTTTATTTTAAGCAGTCAGCCAGCATCTTTTGGTTGGCTCTTGTTTGCTGTAGGAGACTTATTTTTCTTTGATTTTCCCTTTTTCTTTTCACTAATTCAAAATAAATTTTAAAAAGCAGCCTCACAGCATCCCTGGAGCCTGGGTAACACCGTCAGAATCAGTGCAGAAGCCCACACTATTCTGCCTGAGGCAAAACACACAGCCAACCAGCCCCACTAGAGCTTGGTGGGCTCATTTCTTCATCCTGAAATTGAAAAATCACCCCAGCCCTGTAAATACTATTACCTACAGCATTACCTACCTGGTTTACTGCCGGAGCCCCACTCCTGGTGTGGAAGATGAGCTGGGAAATGCAGGTTCATGGAAAAGGCTTTTTCCTTGTGCTTCAGAGGCAGATTCCTGGAAAGCTGTGTTGCTGGTGTGCACTTCTGAGTGGGCTGAATGGAGGCAACACAGGACAAGACTGTCCCACCCACAGCAAATCCAGCGAGTGAAGGGTCCCATGTCCCACCAGTGGTGCTCACAAATCTCTGATTCACTCTAGAGGAGCCACTGAGCTCCAGTTCCTGTCACACAGCAATCCCAGAAAGCTGAGCAGACCTTATCTTCCACCAGCATCCAACCCCAGACTCAGTCATGCCTGAATCAACACTCGTTACCTCACCCTTTGCTGGCACAAGAGACTCCAGCTCCAAAGTAGGGCCAAATGCCTCCAGGGATCTGGAAAAGCTGTGGCTGCCCCTTTCCTGGAAGTGTTCAAGGCCAGGTTGGACAGGAGAAACCTGGTCTAGTGAAAGGTGTTCCTGTCCATGGCAGGGGATTGGAACTAAAATACCTTTAAGGTTTCTTCAAACCCAAACAATTTTAGGATTCTGTGATCTCCCGTAACAACCCCCTCGGTTCCAGAGTATCCCCTGCCATCAACGGTGACTTCAGTAGCCACCTGCATGTCCCAGCACTGTCACCACCAGGGATGAAGCCAGGGATGTTGTGCTCTAGAGCGGGCTGCCAAGGTCTCTTAAAACCACATACTCGATAAAAGCAGGGAACAACCACACAGCCCCTTGACAGCCCCCCCATCCCATCACCCTGCCCCCCTGCCTCTGCCTGCTCTGCTTTCCAGAAAATGGAGTGGCTTCTCCTCCACAGCTGCACCACTCAGACATGGCCAGAACTCAGAGCTCACCAGGCTCACAGGAACCGAGACTCTTGGCTGCCAGGATGATGCCTCAGCAGTTTCTTAAAGTGGTGCCCAGTTCAGACTCTCCACAAGAGAAGGGAAGAAGCTGGAGCAGGTTTCCAGGACAAGCCTTTCTCCTGCTGTAGGATCCCACATACAGTCCTGCACCTCTGCAGCAAACACAGGCTGGAAGGAAGGAGTTGGCTGCGTTGCCAGGCCATGGCTGAGCAGGCTGAAACACTCCTTGAGGGCCAAAGTGGTCACTTACCTTGCCTGGAAGACATCAGGTCTCAACTCCTGCAAGTTTCCAATCACTTGATGTTTTTAAGTTTGCCCCTAGTAGCCTCAGCTGCATTTAAAGGGAATTGCTCCTTATGCTATGCTGACCCTGGGATATAAGGAAGGTCAACAGCCCAGAATGGCACAGGCAGGTGACAAACAGCCAACAACTCAGAAACCATCAAGGAGGAACCCACCCCTCTGCAAGTTCTGGGAAGCATGTGGCACTGTCCTAGCATCTCCAGTTCCCCTTGGATAGCCAACAGTGAAAGGTGGGAGGGAGAAGATTTGGAAAACACATGATCCAAGCCAGGACTAGCTGCAGATCAGGAGCACAGGGCTTTTTGAAGATTCCCCCCTCATGGGAAGAGGAACATCATCAAACCAGCAGAAAATTATGAAGGAGGGGGCAAGACACCAATGGGCTTCACTGCTGCATCTGGCAAGGGAACCTTGGCTCCAATCTGATCCTCCCAAAGGTGGAGGTGCTTAATGCCTTCTTTGCCTCAGTCTTTAGCAGAAATATGATTTGTCCTCAGGACAATTGTCCTCCTGGGCTGGCAGATGGTATCAGGGAGCAGAATGGACGCCCTGTTATCCAGGAGGAAGCAGTCAGAGAACTGCTGAGCCACTTGGATGCTCATAAATCTATGGGACTAGATGAGATCCATCCCAAGGTGATGAGGGAGCTGGCAGATGAGCTTGCGAACCCACTCTCCATCATTTACCAACAGTCCTGGCTCACTGGTGAGATTCCAGATGACTGGAAGCTGGCCAATGTGACACCCATTCACAAGAAGGGTAGGAAGAAGGATCCTGGAAATAACAGGCCAGTCAGTCTGACCTCAGTACCCAGTGAAGTAACGGAACTGTTTATTTTGAGTGCCATCACGCAGCACCTACAGGATGGCCAGTATATCAGATCTAGCCATCAAGGATTTAGGAAGGACAAGTGCTGTTTGACCAACCTGATCTCTTTTTATGACCAGGTGACCCACTTGGTGGATGCAGAAAAGGCTGTGGATGTTGTCTATTTGGACTTTGGCAAGGCCTTTGACACTGTTTCCCATAGTAAGCTCCTGGAAAAGCTGGCAGCCCATGGCTTGGACAGGAGCACTCTTGCTGGGTTAGGAACTGGCTGGATGGCCAGGCCCAGAGAGTGGTGGTGAACAGTGCTGCATCCAGCTGGTGAACAGTCACTAGAGGTGTCCCTCGGGGATGTGTGTTGAGGCCAGTTCTGTTTAATATTTTTATGACATGGATGAGGGTATTGAGCCTATCATTAGTAAATTTGTAAACAGCACTAAGCTGGGAGCGTGTGTTGATCTGTGGGAAGGTAGGAGGGCTCTGCAAAGAGACCTGGACCAGCTGGATGGATGGGCAGAATCCAATAAGATAAAGTTCAGTAAGTCCAAGTGCCAAGTCCTGCATTTTGGCCACAATTACCCCGTGCAACACCATAGTCTGGGGATGGTGTGGCTGGACAGTGGCCAGGCAGAAAGGGACCTGGGGGTGCTGGTCAACAGCTGACTGAACGTGAGCCAGCAGTGTGCCCTGGTGGCTAAAAAGGCCAATGGCATCCTGGCCTGGATCAGGAATGGTGTGGGACCAGGGAAGTCATTCTTCCCCTGTACTCGGCACTGGTGATGCTGCACCTCGAGTGCTGTGCCAGTTCTGAGCCCCTCAGCTCAGGAGGGAAGTTGAGACACTGGAGTGCATCCAGAGGAGGGCAACAAGGCTGGTGAGGGGCTTGGAACACAAGGCCTGTGAGGGAGCTGGGGTTGTTTAGCCTGGAGAAAAGGAGACTCAGAGCTGACCTTATCACTCTCTACAACTCCCTGATGGGTGGCTGTAGTCAGGTGGGGGTTGGCCTCTTTCCAGGCAGCAGCTGTCAGAACAAGAGGACAGAGTCTTAAGCAGTGCCAAGGAAATTTAGGTTGGATGTTAGGAAAAAGCTTTTTACTGAAAGAGTGATAAAGTACTGGAATCAGCTGCCCAGAGAGGTGGTGGAGTCACCATCCCTGGATGTGTTTAAAAAGAGATTCGATGTGGCACTCAGTGCCATGGCTTAGCTGAGGTGTTAGGGCATGGGTTGGACTCGATGATCTTAAAAGTCTCTTCCAACCTAGTGATTCTGTTATTCTGTGAAAGCATTCAGAAAGGGCCAAGAGGTTGTTTCACCTGGGGTAAGCTCCCTCCAGCTGTAACAATGTCATTGGGAGCACAGGGAGGTTGTCACAGGTGGCATGGCACAGCCTAGACCTATGTCCTACACTAAATTCAAGGTAAATTCAAGGAAGGTGTATGCAGCACTCTGCTTCTGACACCCCCATTCTTCCAGAGCTGGGTGTTGGATAAAGTAATCAACCTTTCCCCTCCGTGGAAAGAAATCCTCTCCCCTCCCCATGCAATTACAGTAGATTTTGGTGAGCACCTTCACCCCAAAATAAGAGATGCTGTGTCCTGCACTTGTGCAGAAACCCCTTTTATCCAGAACAGAGAAGATCTGGACTATCCAGCAGCAACAGTTCCTGGGATGCCAGTGCAGTTCCTGCAGTTGTCCTGCCTTTTGGTACAGCTCACCTGCTGTAGCTGCTCCCAGGGAAACAACCACTGACCAGATCCTTGGTACACAGGTGTGAGGTCACCCAGCAGGAGCCAGCACACAACCTTACACAGTGTATGTCCAATTCTGGATAGGGTCTCCAGGGACTATACAGACAGGACCAGTATATCCCTTGTATTATGGGGTTTAGGCTTCTCCCTCACACACTGAAAACATGATTCACACAGCCACTTTAGGATGAGTTGCAGGATGAAGAGGTACAGGGATTGAGCAGATGCACATGCACTTCCTCTGTGTGCAGTCACCCCAGGCTGCCCTACACAATCCTCAGCAGGGTCCCGATTAATTCAAAACCTAGGAAAAGCTGGAAATAGAAAATTAAGAGAGGTATTTCCGCACGTGCATCAAGACAAAAGGTCAGGAACTCAGTACATATGTAGTTTAATTTTATGTAGTTTATTCCAGTGCAAATACTGATGGCAAGAGATTAAAGGTGATGGCAAACCTGTGCTTCAGAGCTCAAGCCTATTTCTCACCAGACCCATGAAGACGCCTGCTGTAGAGACTTTAGTCTGCATTTTCCTGCTCCAGAACTCCACCTCCTCACCTTGGAACATGAAGCCACCTCCCATGCAGGAACCAACCCGTATGACCCTTACAGCCGATTTGTTTAGCACCTCATCAGGCTTTATTAGCAGCACCATGACCCAGGCATCCCTGCAGGTCACCCACGAGGTCTGGAGGGCTGCTGCAGTCCAGCCCAGCGTGTCCCACCCTGCAGGCTCCTGCTCCAAGGGTGGCTCAGCTCCAGAAGGTCCCACTGGCCGTGGAGGCTCTCACGAGCATGTGATGTCAGGAACACGGGCCAAATTCCAACCTCAGCCCTTCTGCTGCAAACCACCAGAGGGCAGCTGGAAACTCACCACGGACAGGCACACACACGGTCATTGTTCCATTGCTGAGCATTCCCTTTGCCCAGCTGCTGCACCACAGGAACTGAAAAGACAGCTCAGCACACACACTGCCTGCCAGGGCCCAGCAGTTCCCCCATCCATGCCTCAGGGAAGCCCTTTGCCTACAGCCAAGAAGGGACCTGACAGCACACGTTGCTCAGGGTCCATGTCCAGCTGGATCTGTGTTCAGCTGGTCCTTTGCTCACAGGGCTCACATTGACAAATCAAGCCAAAAGCTCCTTGGCATAAGGAAAAGAATTTACTAACTTCCAGGGACCACTACATTAGGTGGTGATCAAATAAATACGCTCCCTTGCTTACTCTGACCCTCTGCCAAAGCTGAGGAGTAGGCAGAGGGTAGCAGCTTCAGGATGGGTCTAAAAAAATACACAATCTATACCCAAGAGAACCCACAAAATCAGACAGGAGCCCTCATGCAGACCAGGATTTCCCGTGTCCTTCATCCAAGCTATTCCATCTCTTCTACAGACAATTTATTTTGCATTCAGGCTTTTCTCCTAAGCCCATGATAAGCTGGATTTTCATCTCACCTCACTGCAGTGAGAAACTGGTTGGTCAGCACCAGCTTCCAAAGGAACAGGAGGGGAGGAACCCTGGACTTGCTGGTGTGTTTGTGGCAGGGCAGCAGGATCTCCAGCTAAGATAACCTTGTTGTGGAGCTCCAGCCTGCGCCAATGCCGCCAGCTTCTTGTGCAATCCTGGACAAGTCATTTAGGGCAGAAGTTCACAGAGAGTTCCAGCCAACTCCCAGCTTATGGCTGCTTTCTTCACAGGCTCAGTTTCAGGAATTTATTCAGTGCATGAAAAGGACAGATCACCAATGGGACCAAGGTGACAAAACTAGTAGAAATTCACTGGAGCATTTCACTAGCCAGAATTTGTTCATTCATAGTTCCATCAGTTCAGGATTATCCTTCGCAGTTTTTAAAACAGTAATTTCCTCTGTCATGCCTGATCCTTTCAAATAGGAACAACAGTGAGGAATGTTTTTCAGAGGAAGCAAAGTGTGGGCAGCCTGGGGAAGCAAAGCAAAGCAAGACACCTTCCAAGCACAGCACCCCAGAAGCACCCCATGGAAAAGAGCTGGGCAGGGAGAGAGAGAGGCTGGTTCACATAAAATAAGGCAGCAAGAAGGCTGGGTCACATCAATGCTGACAATGCTCCTGCAAGTATCACTAAGAGTCTGGTTTTAAAAGGAGGCAGCTGCTGCCATCTGCAAATTGAGACCTAGATGGTGGCCAAGTCCCAGTGGACACAGCTGTCTCTTGGGAACATGACAAAATCATTGGTCTGCTTTTAGCTGTGTGCAGCTGCAGCAGCAGAGGCAGCAGGAGCAATCCCACCAAGCAAAAACAACAGCAACACTGAGATTTAGGGGGCCCTTCCAACTCCCTCCAGATCGGGCCCCAATGACCCAAATTCTATTCTCTTCTGGAGGGCAATATCCACTTACATTTCACCTAGTACACTAGCCCCTAGCTAACCCTACACAACCCCACGAGCACACTCCAAAACCCCTCTGGGATGTGGAATAGAACACATAAAGGACAGAAATCTCAGGAGATTTTAACGTAAATCCAATATAACACTAAAGCAGCTACACAGCAGCATTCTGTCAAATCCTCTTTTTGGGAATCCCTTAGGAAGGAAAGGCAGACACATAATCCAGGCAGAGACAGTGAAGCACAAAGGGAACCATCCCAGGTCAGATGAACTAACACACTCCTTGGAAAGCCCTTCAGGGCCACAGGCAGCAGCTAACTGGGGGTGCATGACAGTTTGTATCATTCAAACCAACTGCTCAGAAGCCTGGGTGACACGGTTGTGCTGGGGAAGATGCCATTGCTCCTGAAACCTCTTTTCTCAAAGGTCCTACCAAATGCGCCCATCTCTCCTTACTTGATACCTTCTCCAGATTTTTATTAGGGCCACACTGTGTATAATGCCCAGCACAGACAGTAAGATCCAGCACATTACTGGGAAGGAGACAGAGGAGAGGAGTGAAGAACACAGCTGATCAAAGAAGCTGCCTTCTGGGAAAGTTGCAGAGCTCAGCCTGTCTCAGTGATCTCCCAAACACTTCAGTAAAGATGATCCTCACTGCGTCTGATGTTCAACAGTACCATTTCTTCCATGGCATAACAGTTTCCCACAGGGAAATGGGCAAGGGAGAGCAAGACAAGGCTTATGATTCCAACATGATAGTAAGGCACAGGGAAGCTTGGAGAGAAAAAACAGCCACTGGTTTAATACAATATTAGCACCAGTTGGCATTACAGTAGCCATGCAGAGTCTATGCCTGCACCAGAAGGTAGAGAAACAGCAAGATTAGCTGAATCAGCATATATACTGTGGAAAATTTCCACGTACCAACTAAATCAGCAAGGGAAGGACTGAGTTTAGGGTATGCTTAAAATTATCTTCTGCTCAGGAAAGCAAGGGCTGCCCTGGAGCACTCTTCCCACCAGTTCTCAACCCTGGAGTCCAGTGTTTTGGTTTGGATTTCAGGTGCAAGTATGTCCCTACAAGAGGCAGGGCTTTCTTTCACATTAACTAGCTCCCTATTTAGTCCTTGATTTCCATATTTCAATTCCATTTACAACAGCACAGTGGGAAAACAAACTCATTTATGCTGTTTGTCACCTCAGCACACAGGAGTTTACCTGATACAGCTGTGGGTGTGCTCCCACCTACTCCCTAACCCTCTGTAGCAGATCTGCTCTCCCACCTCCTCCCTTGCACTCTTTTTGGTATCAGCCTGACCATGAAAAACAGGGTCCACAAGTTCATCAGGAAAGTATCGTGCAAGATGTCACATTTCCTGAATGTAACTGTCTCCCTGTACAGCTTAATGGAGCTGATGTGAAGGACACAGCCCAGACAGGGAAAAGAGATGATCCCTGCTTCAGAGACAACAATCACCTGCTGAGTGCCACTTGCTTTGAGAAGCCAACAGAAGCAAGAACTCCTCTCACAACCTGGTTAATATTAGGAACTACATGTTCACAATCAAAGCCAACCAAGACACTCAAATCACAAACCTAATGCTTGTGCAGGAAGAAGTGGCTGTTTAGTAAAAGACTTACATGAATAACCTAAAGATTTTAATAAGCAATTGCAGTGTCCCAGCCAGAAAAAAACAAAGCTGCCCTTCAGCTTCCATGCAGCCTCAGCCCAAACTTATACACAATTCTCAGACACCTTCCCACCAGATATGTTTGGTCCTTTACACAGGACCCCATTAGCACACGTAAGGCCAAGCTTGGAGCTTGGCTTGGAGCTACCTGGGCTAACGGAAGGTGTCCCTGCCAAGGCAAGGGGTAGAATGAGATGTGCTTTCAGGTCCCTTCCAACCCAAACCAGTTTGGGATTCTGGGATTTTATGCAGCAGCCAGTCCAAACCTCATGTTCTGTTTGTGCTCATGAGCTGCTGCAGGTACCTCAGTAGCCTTTACAGGTGAGCAGGCAACAGCTCTGAGCCACAAGTACATCTGCAAACACAAATCCTGTCAGTAACGTGAGGAATCCCAGCTCACACCACAGACTGGCTTGCCATGCCAGGAGCAGAAAAGTGCCACATATTCCCACCTGCCTCCAAGCCCTGTGCTCTCCAACCCACTAGCTGAAAGTGGCAGTTCCAGATAGGGAAGAAAGTGGTGGATGCCCCTGCTTTTGACAGTTTTTCATGCTTTCATATGGGAAGGAAGACACCAGAGAACTCATTCGAGAACCTGGCAAGAGAGAGCACATCTCACATACCTGGCCTCAGACAAACCTCTCTACCACACTCCAGCAAAACCCATGCATAGTGTGAAACAGCTCGAGAGCTGCTTAAGCTTGTTTAATCAGTCACAGGCCTGGGACAGCTATGTCCTCCTAGCAGATCCAGGATGCTATCAGACTTGTGCAAAGCTAATGCAACACTAAGAGGAAGGAAACAGCACTGCTCCTTGAAAAGTATGTTTTTCCATCACCTAGCACCTCCTGGATTCCCTCCAGAGCCAAATTTAACCTTGTGGCCCTGATTTAACAGAACAGACTTTATTGCTTAGCTGTAAGGACTGGCTCAGGTAACTACCATGAAGATGAATGCAGAGGGACCATTTAAGGACATATCCAAGACAAAAAAGGCTCAAGAGGGTAACCTTGAAGGAGTCATAAAGGGTTCTCCCTCCACTCCAAAGGCAGTTTCCTGCAGGCAATCCCTTGGTCTCGCTGCTGGCTTTAGACATAGGAATTAGGATTAGTTGTTACAAGGTGCAGAAGCTGTAAGAACAGACACCAACACATATCAGGCAGAATCGTCTTCAGGAAGCCTGGAGTTCCAGCCAAACCTCCCAAAAGAAGGCAGCAATTAAAACTGAATTGCAAAGTTGAACAGCAGCACTAATCACTAAGAAAAGTGAAAACCTACACATTTTACACTAAGATTTTGGATTAGAGTACCCAAAAATCAGCTTCTTAAAAGAAAAGTGAGGCTCTTTCTAATGTATTTTAATAATAAATACAAGTTATTATCAACACTGTTAGATTTCACTCTTCTTCTGGAGCACAAATAACAAGGTGTGATGAAGTGTGTGCAGTGTTGGGATAGGCACGATGTAATTTGTCCCTTTAGGCTTTCTGCTATCCACCCACGAGCAGGGAACAACAGGAAACTTCTTGACAGAAAAGGACGTGCAAGAGCCCAATAAGCCCCAAAAGCCAGTTTTTACTGTTTGGGAGCAGGCACACTGAGTATTTATTTCATTAAGAACTACCAAACCCTCTCTTCATAGGGGTCTGCCAGCAAAGATATTGCATCAAAGATTAGAGGAATTTTGACAGGACTGAGGCCAGAGCAGACTGACAAGGATTAAACATTAAGGAAAGGTCCAAGCTAGCTCACAAGGAGGAGAGGGGGGCTCACAAGGGATAAAAGCCATATTTACAAGCCCTTCACACTCAGGAAAAAGGCAAAGGAAATAACTACCCTCAGGCAGGCTTGTGAAGATACTTTATGTTTAATACATCTGAAAAGAATGCATATACAAAGAACTTAGACATGAAAAAGCATTGGTTCAAAACTAATGAGTCTACAAGAAATTGAAATTTTGGAAGATGGAGAAGATTCCCTAAGTCTTAAAAAATTTTGAATTTGCAAACCAAAATATATTTTTGGTAAAATCCTTACGACACTGCAGGTGGTCTATGCAGAGACACTGCACATGATCCTCAGGGGTTGGAGCCCCTCTTACAGGCTCAAGGTTACTCATGAGCAAAATGCAGAAACAGGGGTTCCCTCAACTGGTCCCGATATGGTGTCACACCAAACACCAGAAGCCCCTCTCTGCACTTCCTTTTGACTGACACAGGTCTATCTTTCCACCCCTCCCTGAAGGACACCAAGCCATCCAGCAAGTGATGCACCATCAGAGCCAGCTCCAAAACCCATCGTAGAACATCCCAGGTCCCTTCAGGGTGTCCAAGCAGCAGTGCATGTGCTGGTCATTGTAAGCATTTCTCTAATCATTAAGGATTGGCAGAAGGTAGATTCATTAAAAGCCAACTGACCCAGCTAGGCATGTTTCCAAAGGTGCAGTTATTTCTTCAACATGTGCCAAAAGCATATGATGGCAAGGATTAAGGAGGAGACTGGCAAATTAGTTTCAAGTCTGATGGTGCATCCAGAGAGAATCATTCTCCTGTTCCTAAGGCTTCATAACTTAGAGGATGGGGTATAAATTTATGACCTGCACAGTTAAAAAGCCAGGGGAAAAAGATACAAGGCAACTTCAGAGAAGATGTATTTTCTACAATCCTTCGTAGAGGAGCACCAGCTTGGGACATTTTACTTTCCTGACTAAAGTCTGCTCATATCCAGGCTGCTGGCTGGCTGCAGAACAGCCCTACAAAGTCTAGAAACCAGAACCAAGTCTTGCCACACCAGCTTAAGAGGCAAGATTTCAGTAAAACAGCCTAAAATTAGTCTGTTACAGAAAAAGTCATTGAGCATGCCTTGATGTTAAACCAAAAAAAATTAGAAACAATAAACAAAATAAAAAACTAGTAATGATCAGTGTCTTCTGATAATACATAATTACTCAAAATTAACTAGTTTGACTGAATTGAGGGGGCACTGGGGGATAAACACTAACATTCTCATCTCACACAGGGATCGTGTGGGGGAGATGGGAGTGCAGGGCATTTGTCATTATTGCAAAAACAAATTTTAAAATTTGTATCTTTAGTTTGATTTTAACATTGCTTTTAGTATGACATCGAACACCAGCTTTGCAGAAGGGGCTGTGGAGGGACGTTCATAGCAGCACACACCTGCGAGTCTTCTTCGGCTCCGGGGGCTCCAGGGCAGCCAATATCGCTTCGTCAAATACATTCTTAAGGCCTGTCTGAAAAGGGGCAAAGAGAGAAAGGGGCAGTCTCATTTTTGAGTTTTCACACAAACAAAACCCCAGAAAGCCAAGTGGCAGCCACACCCCTCTAAGATAGATGGAGATTTGCCATCCCCAAAGCCTGCCTGTCCAGCGAGGCTCTGCACCGCTGCTCTCAGCAGCTCCTGAGCACAGCATCCCATTTCCAGAACAAGAAAATGAATCCTCTGAGAGCAGACCAGTGTACTTCACAAGGAGCAAAACACACGCATCAAAGTCATTTCCTTAAGGCAATTTTTATGATTAACTGGCTACTCACACATTTCACATGCTACTGACAAAGTAGAAAGTGCTGCATTTAGATGGAAGAGCTCAACCTGGAGCACGCCTGGGACAACACAAACCCATGTGTCCGTGGAGGAGAGACAAGGCAAGCATGCAATGATAACCTGGTCCAGTACATGCTCTGGTCGGGCATCCAGCCCCAAACACCCCAGGGTCAGAAGCAGCCAGGCAGAGCCCAGAAGCTGCCATGGTAGCAGAGAAGTCAAGCTGGGAGGAGTACAGAGGGGTATCATACACTCTGTTAAGGATTAAACTGGAGCCAGGAGATGCAACTTGAATAAAGCTTCATCAGTCATTTATACAAACAACTGTAATTTTTAATTTCAAAATTTAAATACAAGCTACAATTGATGTTTTTTCCTTAAAACAATAAAAATTAGAAGCACGATAGTAAGCAGCACCTTTACATCTTACAGTAACAGGCTTTACGGATCTATTATTCAAATGAAAAGCTCTACGATGTTAGTGAAAGCAAGAATTTTAACAGTTCATAAAGCAGTAGCAAGTACATCAATATTTCTTTCCCCCCAAGGACTGACAGATACTCCACTATAGCACAGACAGCCAAAGCAACAGCAACAGAAAACATCTCATTGCACACAGGAGAACCAGAAAACCCTTCACGTTACAGCATCATTTGCAGATCACCAGTTCAGGTACTTTTGTCATGCAAATACAGTTAAGAGTCACAAGTAGAAATTGAAAACATACGCATTGTTTCTTCCAGTTGGATTGAGGAAGACCAAACATCATCTCTTATTTTTTTGGTCGTTCTTTAAATAATGATGTAACCAAATCCTTTCCCCCAAGAGCCTGAATTATAAAGCTAGCCACACCTGGCAACCCAAGCAGCAGGGAGTTAAGCGAGTCCAGTTCACGTTCCACAGTCACAATGTTTTACTAAAGATCTCAAGTACTGTTTTCAGTCCAAGAGCTAATACAGAGGTTGCTCTAAGATGGCAAGCAGGCACAACAGCTTTCAATCAAGGTGGTTTGATTCATTTTTAACCAGGTTTCTACAGTAGTGGGACAGAGGAAGCAGCAGCAAGAGGGGAAGAAGAAAGTTTAGAATATACAGCACTTCCTTTTGGGCTGAGTTTCCGGAGGCTCGAGGGCAGCTAGGATAGCCTCATCAAACACATTCTTCAGACCTCTCTACAAGACAGAGGGGAGGAGAAAAAACAGCAGCCAGGTTAGAGGATTAGAGAAAAACAAGCAGAAACAAAGAGCATTCAGGAGCAGGCTGAATTCACAGAGGCAGTAAACAGATTTACTTTGCAAAGAAACAAAGTAGATCCCAGGAGAAAATCTCATTTCGATGACCCAGAAGTCAATGACAGACAGACAGAACATGTGACCGGCCAAGTCAGACAAAATCAACACTCAGAAGGGCAGAGGCACAAACACAGCAAGAACATGTGGTGGGGCCATACAAAGGGTGATGGTTTCCACTCCACTGCTGTACGTACACTGAGGCAGTTTAGAGGGGAATAAATCGAGTACATGGCAGCTTGACCCACCACAGGGACCCAAAAGGTCAGTTAAACCTTTTGTTGTCACCCACTGTGAGCACCTCTACTGCTCCCAACTTCCCAGGTGGCAGCTGGTCCAGAGCAAAGGCTTTGAAACAACTCCCCTGCTTTGTGAATTCAGCCCCTGAATAACTGAAGGTCTCCAAATGGTTGGGAATACACAATCTGGGATGGAAGCAGGACATCCCTGGTAAGCCATCATCACTGGCAGTCACTAACTCTCAGTTTTTAGACGTGATGCAATACCTTACCAGTGCTACTCTGACACTGGGAGCCAGCATGGAAATGGTGCATTTCAGTTATTCAGTTTAGTTTCCAAAGCAAGTGTAACCACAGAAAGACAGGAACAGCGTTAGGAGTGGGAACTGGGATCCAACACCAGACAAGCAGTCACGGGGCTGCAGGACTCTGCAGGGGTTACACCGGAGCACGGAGCGTGAGCTGCATTTGCTGTAAGCACAACAGGAACAGTGCAGGGCGTTACCACTCCCACCCAGCTCTGCCAAGTTACACCACACCAGAAGTGAAACCTGGCTCAGTTTAGGCTAACTGGACTCGCCTAAATCTACTGTCATGAGTGCACCCTTCAAAAATTCAGGAGAACTGCTTTATGACAGCTGAAGGCAAATAGGAAAGCTTCAATTACATCCTGTAAACAACTGCAGTCTGTGCAAAACTTCTTTTAAGATCATTCAAATGTAACTGGTTTCTCCCTTACAGGTTATACTGGATATATCCCTTTTAGAAGGTCTTTAATCTTGTTTTACTGAAGCACATACACAGGAGACCTCTAAGGCAGTGCCATCTGGAAGCATTTAAGACCAGCCCATTACATGCAAGATTATACTTGAAAGAACAATAGTTTTAAGGAAACTACAATGTACATTCTGTGCATTCTGTACATCCTCCCCAGCAATTTTTCTTTTTCTTTAAATGAGTTGCAACCAGGCTCACCAAAGAGCTGAAGACTTCAGATAAATAAAGCCTCTGAAGTTCAAGTACTAATTAGATTTCCTTTCTCTGTGAGAGTAACGCTGTAGTATAAAATCAATTATGTACTGTTAGACAGATTAAGAACCCAGGCAGGGCAAGAGTCAAGAAAACAATTTTACTTCAGTTCTCCTATTTAGGGACTCCTCTTTTATTTTCACATCATCTGGGAAAAATTTGTTCAGGAGTGCTACATTTGGGATTTGTTTTGAAGGACCTAGCAAAAAAGGGAAGCGGATTAAAAAAAAAGGACTGGGACAAAACTGCTGTGAAAATGGACCAGAGTTAAAAGCCCAGATGACCGAGAGTAACAACATGAAGGGAAGAAACTGTGTTCAATACAACAGGCACAGAGACCTGTTAAAATCATGACTTTTGTGTTACACTGGGAACAGGTTGAGATCAGGCTTCCTTTACTTCCTCTATTTATGGACAGCTTAAGACACTTCATAAATCTGTGTCAAAACTGTCAATCTACCATCAGGAGGGAAATGAAAGCAAATTCAGCATTCCCTCTGGTGTTAGGTACCAGGACTGGGCTTCAGAAAGTCCAGAGACTTGCACCCAAGAGTAACAAAATTAACAATCACTTGTAGCTGCTGCCTGTCAGTCACCCTTTCCTAACAGCAATGCCTTACCTACTTGGCACAGTGGCACTGGGCCCTATTTTGTAGAGAAAGGTTGGAGACAGACACTGAAGATGCCTTCTTCACAAAAAGGGATTCCCCAGCCTGAGGAAAGGGGGATAGAACTGGCTCTCTAATAGAGCAGTCATCCAAACTTGGGGAGAAGGTACTCTATCTTTGAGAAAAACTCAGAAACTCAGCCTCTCATGACTCACTCAGTACAAAACAAATAATGTCCATTCCATGATTCTATGATTATTTGCTTCTGCAGTATCAAAGTAATTTGTAAATTAGTTGGGAAGAAAAAACACCCTGGACTGCTGAGGTGCACTGCACAGACAGCATCCAAGGCAAAGAGAGACTGAACACTTAGCTGAGTCTCACTTCAGCTGAAATCAGCTACTATAACACAGCCTTGCAGGTAGGAAAACAACCCTCCTGGCCAGAGAAGCAGCTGGCTTCTGTGTTCAGCAAGCTGCGATCACTGCAGGAGCTCCACCCAGCCCTTCACAGATCAGCTACGCTGCTGCTCACCAGCTACTGATGACAGACCCAGGAAAAAAGGGTTTTGTGAGTCAACAACAAATGAAGGGAGAAGAATGGAGCAGATGCAAACCAACTTGTCGTCCAGGTGAGAAGGCTTCTGAACCCTCCTCCCAGGTCACTCCTGACTCCTAAAATCATCACTTGGTACACGAGCACTAATGCTCTGGAAGAAATTCAGGCTGAGCTTCCAAGGGCATAAAGTTGTTCACTGCAACAGATACAGATTAGTCTATCTGGAAATAGAAAGAATGGACAAACACTGACATTTTTTGTCATATCAGCTCTTGCTCTAGTAATTCTAAGTGATTCCATGCAATTTGAGCAGACTAAAGCTCAAGCCCAAAGCAAGTCCAAAGCTACAGAAGAAAGGGTCTCAATGGGCAATACAGGACAAAGGCCCTGGCAGGTATTTACCCAAACAGCAGGTTCTACACCCTAGTTAGCAGCAGAATTCAGGCTGTGCCAGACACCATTTAAAACGGTATTTTGGGGCTGAACAGACCCAAGAAAATTACAGCTCAAGCATAAATAGCCCTCAGTTTGCCTGTGGGCAGTTAGGAAGCATGACCAAGACCACCTTTTAATCAGGGATTCCCAGGATGAATAGCAGCAAGCCTCACCACACCACCTCCAGTGCCAGTGTCCTGCACAACTCCAGCAAAGTCACTTCCTTCACAGGAGACACCCAGGCAAATCTTTGTTACAAAAAAAGCCTCAGGATTTTAAATGGAAGAGTCACCAAGCAATCTGGGCAAAAGGGGCAAGATAAGTAGAACTTCAGGCTTTGTGAAGTTTGGTAATAAAGTTCTGTGCTCAAGGAGATAAATGCACAATGTAATTGGAAAGAGTAAGGGGCTTGATATTGTGCACCCCTGGTTCCATGTACACCATGGAGGAACAAATTCTTAACAGACAAGCATTAAGGAAATTGTTTAAAAGTTATAGTCAATTCTACAAGACTAGGAACCTAGGATTAAGTTCCCAGAGCATCCAAAGCCAAGGCAACAAGTCAGCTAGCCAGAAAATGGCTCCCACTCTAGTATTCCTAACTGAAAGGCAGAAAGATAATTGAGTTTCTTGCTCTCAAATCAACTACATTTGTTGGCTTTTGACTCACATTCACAAGTTATAAACATGATGTAAGAACTGCCTTAAGAACTATTTTACTGTTATTTTCTGTTTCAACAGAACGTCTCTCTGAAAGAAGGACACAGGAAACAGCTCACCACCAGCTGCACAGGAAGAGAAGGCAGCTCTCAACTATGAAAGTTTCTGGTCTTAAAAGTACCAGCATTAACTTAATGAGAGGCTTTTTTTTCCTTTGCTTGCTCACTTCAGCAGTGAGATGCACTCTGTGTCCCAACACAATTATTGTCTGTAATGTACTTTCTAAGTTTTCAACAGTTATTTTTCTCCAGCACAGAGGCAAACACAGTAAGCACATCCTCCTCCATCACCCTTCTACACTAGGCCTAATCCACACAGGCTGATTTTCTTTGTACCACTGCCAACTCTCCGTGCCTTAGAACAATATCACAAAGAGAAAGCTACAGTGTAAATAGCAGAAACAGAGTTTACACCCTTTCACATCCACATTGAGCTGTTCTTCCCTGGAACTGAAGAAAGCACAGAATAAATGCAAGAAAAACTGGTCAAAGACCAACCCTTACCTGCGTAAGTGCAGAGCATTCCACGTATTTTACAGCCTTCAGGTCTCGGGCCAGCTTTTCAGCAGTCTCTGGAGTTATGGGCTTCTGCTTGTTCTTGGCAAGTTTCTCAATTGTTGAGGGATCATCTCTTAAATCAATCTGGGTCCCAACAAGCAGAAAAGGAGTCTTTGGACAGTGGTGAGTAATTTCAGGTACCCACTAAAGACAGGAGAGATACAGCATTTGTTATAAAGCACCTAAGATAACTCCTGACATACTTCAGAAGTTCCCTTTTCAAGCAGAGTTCAACCAACCTTTTCTTTCACATTTTCAAATGAAGAAGGTGAGACCACTGAAAAACAGACCAGAAATACATCTGTCTGTGGATAGCTGAGGGGTCGTAATCTATCATAGTCTTCCTGACCTAGAGAGGAGAAAATTAACATAGTATTAGACCCAGAAAACAAAATCCTGCCCTTTACAGGGAGTCAGAATGAACATTTCATCATGATAAAATTGCTGTGATTAATTCTAACTCTTAAGCAAAGAGTCAAGCATACAGTGTACTAAAACATTTGAAAAATCTAGGTTTCAAATCCAGAATTCATTCAGTTGCAACCTAACAGTGAGCTGTTGAAAGTCACAGGAAAGCTGGGAAGTCTCCAGTACATTTTGAGATCAAACACCCTCAGACTGCAGAACAGTCTCTTCAATTATTAAGAAAAGTTGCAGAACATGGATACAGCTACAGATGAGGTCCTCTGCACCGAGTCCATTCATTACAAGTCCATTTCATTATGCCATCAAATTTCATTACCCAGGAAAAAAAAAAAAAAAAACGGAAAAAAAAAAACAAAAAAAACCCTGCTCTTTGGAGGGGAGAAAAAAATAGTTTTGTTCATAAGAATGTTCTGACCTACACTGTGAGCACTCAGTGAAGTCTCTCCAGGCATTAGGAGGAGAATATGTTGCTGGTATACACAACTCTGACCAGGCCACCCATCAGTATTCCCCTAAAACCTCACCGAAGTCCCAGCATGGCTGTGTTTTGGAAGAAGCCAGCCTCTTCCCTTTAAGTGCCTATGGGTGGGCACTCTCTGCAAGGCACCATTAGCACTGATCTACCAGCCTGACTCTGTCCAATCTCGTTCATAAACCCCCTCCTGCCCAATTCAGCAGCACTGCTTTTAGAAGGCAGGGACACCTTCCACTAGATCAGGTTGCTCCAATCCCTGGCCAACCTGGCCTTGGACACTTCCAAGGATGGGGCAGCCACAGGTTCTCTGAGCAACCTGTGCCAGGGCCTCACCATCCTCACAGGGAAGAATTCCTTCCTAGTATCTAATCTAAATCTAAAATATCTTGTTGCAATTAACAGACTGCTCCAAAACTCTGTTTTCCAAGTACAAGCTTACAACAAAGACTTGTATTTTAATCTGAGAACTAGCAATAGGGGTTTCACCCACTGTTAAATCTTGTTACCTGTCCTGGCTACTATTTAGAAAAAGCAGGGCACCAATAAGAGCTTTCCACTCAGCAGTCCAGCTCTGGAAAGAAAGCCTTTACATTCACAAGTGCACAGAGTCACCTACATGCACTAAAGTCATTTGGTAACTTCTCAAAACTACTAGTTGGATTGCTGTTCAAGTTGATAGTACATGAATGTGTATAACTACACTGAAAACACTTCTCAAAGGTTTAAACCCTCAGCCAGAAAACAGGCAGAGAAGGACCCAACACAACTCCCCACACAAGGACCATGTAATGCTACTACTCCTGTAGGACCAAGATCCCTACAGCAACACGTGTCAGGAAAGTCTCTTTCACACCTTACTCCTTACCCATGAACTAGGGAACTTCCAATAACAGGAACACAAATCACATTTAGGAGGAGAACATGGAGAGCTAGGTGAAGCCACGCTGAAGATACATTCAGTACAGACAGCTCAGGGTACAGCTGCAGTGCCAGCTGCAGGTTGAGCTCTGGGTGTTCAGGAGCCCTGGGTGAGCTGGCTCTGACCCTCTGCACAACAAAGGGCCCAGGGACCTGTGGCACAGGCAGTCAATGGACATTCAGAGATACAGCATGAGCCAAGGACTCAGCTAGAAGCCCCCAGATTTTCAAACACGTGCTGTGAGGGATATAAAAGCCCACAGTTTGCTTTGTTCAGGTCTCTTCCCAAAGGCACAAGCTCAAGCTGTTACTTTGGTTTTGCACCACAGTTAAATTTTAAGGATCTGAATGTCTGAGAAATCTCTGGAAAACCTGGGAACAAGATGGTAAGGAAACCTTGTGTGACTGTCAAGTGTGGTGCACGTTTAGAGTCAGGTGAGGCCCCACTGGGTTACTGGAGCTGACACTATAAAAAGGCTTCAGTCCCAGCTCAGGTGGTGAAGTGTCACTGGATGGCCAAATAGGAAACTTTCTTTAACAGATACAGGGTTTAACTGGAAACCTAAGATTGCTTCATTAATCAAATTAGACACTAATGATGCATGTAAGAACACAGCTGGAAACATTAAATTGTATCAGAAAATTTTAAATGAAATCTTATTAACTAAGCTCACTAGATGGGCTCCTCTGAAGAGGAGTTTACAATACCAGTTGCTGCCACATCACTTCAGTATTACTAAGCAGTAGTGACTGGGTATCCAGCAGCTGAATGAGTTTCTACCCTTTCTTGGTAACTTCTCACACATGTAAAGCAATTTTTAGCTGTTTCATCACTGCACATTTCTCTAGCCTGAAACTCAGATGCAGCTTAAACAAGAGGCCAGCAGATTTTTATTTTTTAAAAGCATTCACTGAAGGGTTTATGAAATCCACACCCTGACTTCATCCATATGAAGGATACAGAGATATACACACACATAAGAGGTTCTAATATTAGTCATTCTGTCTTGACAAAATCGAGAGAGATTTTCCCTTCCTTTAAAAAAAAATCTCAAAAAAAAAAAAAGTTCAACATCACCTCAGGTAAATCTTGGTCAGGTACAATGAGACAAGCACTTGGTTTCTCACCTGCAGTATCAAAGAGGCCAAGGGTGTAAGGCTCTCCTCCAATCATCACTGTTACAGCATAGTTATCGAAAACCTGGCAAGAAAAGAGACACAAAGGAGGAGACATGAATAAGCCATCTCCCAAACCATCATCCTAACCCACCCTGCCAGAGCACCTCTAATTTGAACAAGAGACACCTCTACAGGAAAACAGAACCATCCAGCTTACAGTGCTATTACCACTAACACCATTAACAGGACAATTCCATAGGGAATAGGGATACTCCAGCTGTTTCCAGGACATACTAAAGCAAAGGCATATGAGGAACACCAATGAATAACACATGGTAAAAACTACTGAGCAAAACAGCCACACCAGTGTTTGCCTTTTACTGCAAGGAGGTTTCCCATGCTGCCACAGAAAATTCTAAATTTCAACCTTAGTGTGACACAGTAAACACATCCCACAAGGACAGAACAGGTAATGTCAGCCCTGCCCTTCAAGGGCACATGGTGATGGGGCTGCATCTCACAGTACCCAAATCCTCTGGAGCCCATATTTCTGAATATCTAGGGAACTCTGTTACAGAATCTATCTTTTCAAGAGGGATTTATCCTGCAACTTTGAAGGAAGCAGTATCTGGTAAAAATCAACCTGAGTCAAATTCAATCTGAATGGAGAGTCTGGCTCCAGAAACCAAGTTCTATTGCCTCTGCAGCAGCACCTGGCACAATAGTACTGCCCTCCAGGATGCTGCACAGATTAAAGCCAGTGGTTCACCCACTACCCAGTGGCTTACAGTACAACTGAGGACAAGGAAGTACCCAAAAGCTCATCTCCAACACCCACACAACTCATCACGTCTGCATCCTTCATTCCAATAACTCTGTTATCTTCAGAACCACAACAGACAGTATTGCAGAAACTACTTTTGACAAAAGATCCTTCCCACTGCAAAAAAAATCAAAACCCACCACCTGTCCCTGCACGTTGCTGCATGGTCACTTGGGGATCTCCAAATGATGATGGGGAAGTTCTGCTTCCACACAGAACTGTGGCCAGAGCAGCTCTCACAGCTGAAGTAAAGCCCAACAGGAAAGAGGCCAGCAACCACCTCAAAGGTTTTTCATGGAAGTGAGCAGGGAGGGATGTGGAAAATAAGCAGTCACATGCATCTGTTGTTAATATAGTAAGAGCGTAGGTCCTTAGAAAAAAATCACCAAAATTTGAAGTAAGAGCAGTAAGACTGCATTTCAAAGTTGTATTTCCCAGAGTTCAAATGTCTCCTTCCCACCTGAGTGCCCTGGTTAAAGACAGATCTGACACTTAACCAAATTTTTTCAACTTTTCACAACTCACAATGACTGAGAAAGCAACCAGGGCCACTGCACACTGCATATCACCAGAATATAATCCAGAAGCAGAAATCCACTTCTCCCACTATTTTGAATTAGCATATTCAAGATTTTAAAGCATTGCAAGAGACTTCACCACTTGTCTCCATTACCTGCAGCCCAATCTATCACACACAGCACTGGGTTTGCCTTACTGAACCACGCAAGATTGTGTCCAGCTCCAAATAACACCTTAGGCTGAGGGAGGGTGAAAAGTATTTCACAGGGCACGTTCAATGTGCTGTCATTGTACTTCTTCAAGACCCCCAAAAGACATAATAGGATGAGGACTTCTCTGTTCTTAGGAACAGAACAAGGAACCAGAATGATGAAGGTCAGATCATTTGCTCTTCCACATGTCAGAAGATGGTCAGCAGCTCAATCTCCCAGCAATATTTCCCCATTCTTGTTCAGCTACCACCTGTAGCTGCCCTTTCATGCCAATTAGCAAGTCTTTTTAATCATCTTTTTTTTTTCTTTTTAAGGCTCCCTATCTACAAAATAGATGGGATTTTTAAATTTCAATATTTTTGTTCAGGTACAGCTACTATTGAAATGTTTGGAGCAGAGCCCTAAGAAGGCCAGGGTTACAAGGCTGGCCTTCACAAACCAGGCAACTAGAGTCTCACAGCACAGTTCACAGACAATTTCATCCTCAGTTGTGCCAATATGGCTAAAAACCAGAGCCCAAAGAAGTTTCAGTTCCTGCCAATGCCAGACAGCCCATTGCAGCAGCTGGCATGAGTTCTCATGGGACAGGACTCACACTTGAGCACACAACCCAAACATCACCACTGCCTTTCCAAAGACATCCCCCTCAAAGCCTGGATTTTTGAGAATAGTAACAACATCAAAAACATACAGGTAACAAACCATGTGCAGTATCACCATGAAACCCATCTTCCACTGGGAAATATCTTCCCTAAAGAGAAATTATTGCAAAGCACAAAGCCAATGAACAGAACTATCTATTGGTCTGAACTGATGTGGCCAGACCACTGGACAAGCACAGCAGTATCCATTCTATTTCTCTGTCCATTTATTACTAGAAGCATTAGCTGGAATATCAGATGTTAAGTACCAGTTTCCAGAGTATGAAATATGCCTCTAGACTATTCACAGAAACAGGCCTGGGCCTCTGATATCTCCTGAACAGCAAGTTCCTCAAGCCATGAAGTTCAGAGGTAAATAACATTTTGGAAACATGAGGCAGATTTAAAAGGCACTATAAAGAAGCCTTAGCACACCTTGAACACACTTCACTGGCAACTAACTTTTTAGCAAGGTTTTCACATTCCTTGCTAGTAGAGATTTACAGCCAGAACTACTGTGTGCAGGACAGAATACAAACTTGAAGACTTTCAAAACATACATTTTAAGACTATAACATTTTTCAACTCAACCATTTCCCTTAAAGGATAAGTATAGAAACACTCACTGCTGAACTCACTGGCCAATTTCGTTTTGCCTTGACTATAAAGAATACCTTAAATAGGACAAGCAGCCTTTCACAGGTTCAGCACAGGATGTGGCTGCCCTACAAGTATCACATCAGGATTCTTGATACCACTGAAACCTTAAAAATGGTGAAATAGTTTCAAATGCCGAACTTCTCTACTAATCTATAACAGAGCCCCTGAGAGAGGTTGATCCCAGGTCTCTGCACTTACAGCACAATCTGCAAGTTCCCAACAGTGGCCAGTGCATTTACCCTGGACACCAGGAGGTTTGGGAGTCCTTTCATCTTCAGCTCCTGATCTACAGCTAAAGACAAACATTTTTATTTTGTGGAAGTCTCTTCTACCCAGGACAACCCTCATATTTGGCAAGTTGAAAAATTCAGGATAGCATTCAAAGCCAATACCTCAAAGAGATGTGATGATGTTTACCACAACTTCTTTACCACAAAGAGGACATTTTTGTAAAGTCCTATTCCAAAAGAGCTATTAGGCAGAGCTACCTGGTATCTCAGAGGAGCTATCTGGTCTTCTGAGTTACAAAGTAACACAGAGAATATTACCAACCCCTTCACTAGCAGCTGTTCTCTGTTATGCACTTCCCAGGTCCAAATTTGTTTGGGATGCCTAGGTAAACTCTTAAAATTGTGTATTAGTAGAAGATGGCCTTCTCAGGTCCATAACAGAGAAAATTAGTAAAAAGGGCATCCAGCTGTCAAAGTTTCTTGCAGCAACCTCACTATAATCTGATCCAACTCAGTGGCAGTACACTGATCTTGTATATGCAATATTAAACAAAAAAGCACTTTTCTAACAGGAAAACTGTGCACATGCCTCACAGGCAGCCAAACTGCTCTCAACTTGAACTTCAGATAAGTCAAGGGATTCAGTATTTCAGAACACTGCACCTGTGAAACTCAAAAAGGTTACTGCAACATAGTTAAGGACCACCCATAAAACTGGCATACATTTGTAAGTACAAAAGAATGGGACTGCATCCAAACAAGTTTCTCATACTTAGCTGAAGCTGAACAGTCACCCTCCATAGTTCACTACACCTCTGGATCTTCCAGAGGTGCAAAAGAAAAATTAGCCTCAGAAAATGTTAACTGCAGTCACTGACTATTGTAGCAACATGAAACACTACCTAAAAACAAAGATGTAGCAGAAGATGAGAGCACAACTGGGAGAGCGGGTGCCTTGCTCTCCACTGGTCTCCAGTTGTTCACACTGCTCATTTCACTCACAGAATCCATCCACAAAGAAAACAGATTCTGCAGAACAGTCCCATGGCAAGAACTGACCAGATACAAGTGAACTGACCAGCACTACCAGGTGATATGGAAGGCAGCAGCAAGATATCAGACTGTCACTTTTCCATGTATTAGTCAGTCTCCAAGAGGAAAGCAGGCTGTAAGAACATGTATTAGGGCATGTATGCCATCAAGGTTACTTCAGAAGGGGACCCATGCTACCCTGCCCCACCATGCCCAAAGAACACCCAGAGCCATTCTCACACTTACCGTTGGTACATATTCCGATGGGAATTTATTTGTTGTATAAGAAATTAAGAGACAGGTTTTACCAACAGCACCATCACCCACTACTACACACTTGATCGTCTGCATAGCTGAAATCTACTAGAATATCAACTCCAAAGAGAACCTGGAAGACAAAAAAAGAGATACATATATTTAGATGTTTCCCATACTCACTAGATAGCCATGCACGTCACCTTTGACTGGAGCCCAAACCACAAACAGCACATGTGAGATATGAAAACACAACATTCCTAAATGAGCTGGTAGATATTTTCTCTACACCACACACAGAAAGCTGCCCACATTCACAAGTGAAAGAATTTTTGCCTAGTTACTTAGAGGTGGGCAAAAACATCTTTGAGCTTTTCCAGACTCGGTTTTTAATGCGAGGAAGCATCTATCCTCAGATGCACTGAAAGCTGGAAGTGTAAACTCTGGTCTTGAGAGCTGCTCAGGAACACACCTGCGTCCCAGAGAGCTCCCTCTGGAGAGCAGCTCAGGGTGAGACACACCAGCAGTGTTTATAGAATAATACTGAACATGTACAGACAGAAATAAACATGATTATTTTCTTCTTTCCCCACCCTTTTAAGACCTAAGCACTGTTTTATAATCTTCTGGTTAAGTTGCCAGTTAACACAAACCTTTATCCCCACTGTGAAGTGTTAACAGCACTAAGAGCTCAGCAGGGCATTCAGATCCCAAGGGAATTACTCTTCACACATCACAAAATCCAGTTGCACCCAGCTCCTCCAACACTGTCTCAGCAAAAAAACTTTAGTACGTGAACTAAACCAGTATGGATCACCAATATCTCCTCAAAACACTTGCTGGCTACATCCAGTGTTGCACAGCTGCCCTTCATTTGTGTACTACTTTAATCAGAGGTGTATGAGACCTCTGGTCATTCCTACACATAGATGTGTGAAATCCTGACCCCAGGAAATTAGTGGCAAAGCTCTCACTGACTGTCAGCAACATGTCATCTGAAATACTTTTATTTACAGCAACAGAGATCTGCTGCAAAGTCTTTGTAAAGTCCTGATGGGAGGCAAGGGGGGTTGCAAGTAGCAAATTTGCCATCACAGGAACAGTAAAGCTTTAGCTAAGCAAGGATGCTGCCATGGCTCCCAGGTCTGGGTAACTGCAGGTTAGAGATCTGCATTAAAAAACTCAAATCAATCCCTCCTGAACTATGCATTTGGTCACTCCCTGGAGATTTCACTTCTTACAGTAATGTAAATAAAGTACAGTGCAAATCCAGATTTTTGAGGCTTTAGTCACAGCCAGCAGTATGATTTGATATTGTATCTCACACTTGCATGCCTGCAAGGAAAAGAAATTGCTAGGTACTCAAAAGAAACATATCACTCCCAGCTCTTCTTCAGATACTGCAGAGATGCTCTAAGATTTCAACAAAGACAGCTTCATAATAAACATCCTCAGAAGTTCCTAAAACACTACTTGCAGGGGAATACTAGTCACCACCATTCGCACAAGACCCACACAAAACCACAAGCCGTTTTAGGAAATGGCAGCAAAGATTCTCAGAGCAGGCCTCAGCCAGCACCTGGTACACCAGGCACACACACTGCCATCCTCATCTATACATCTTCTTTCAGCAAGCACAGAGACAATGGATGATCTGTGCAAGCATTAAGTGCTGCCACCAGTCCTCTACTTGGTGCCCCATTCAGTATCAATAGAATCTATTGATTTATGCAGATCTGAGTTTCACAGCAGCCATTCAGTAGGATGCACTGCGCAGACGTATCAACAAGCCCTTAATTAATACAACAAAAAGATCTGCAATTTGGCCCTGAAGCAAACACATATTTACTCAAAGCAATTATTTACATTTCAAAAGATATAGTCTATGTTCAGGCCAGTTCAACTGTTTATATCCAATAACTATTATTCAATATTGCCTCACTTGCAAAGTGCTCCCACAGTTCTGCCTTGCCATGCTGGGGGCACTGATTGATCCCACAAAAAGACCCATTTCAGAACAAAAAAAAAGCAACTAGACAGAAAGCAGGCAATGTAACAGCACAGCTCAGGCCCATATTAAGAAAGCCTTCATGCTCAAAGCAAAAGTGCAAAGGGATGAGCCACTCATTAAGGCCATTTCAAAAGGAAAACACACCAAAACTCAGGCCCAGCAAACAAACCCGGGTGGGTCCCCAGCCACAGCCACCAGTATGCCCTGCTCACATGGGCAAGCCAATTCTACCACCTGCCTTTTGGTTTGGGCAAAGCCCAAAGCATTCAGCTCTGCCACTGCTCAGTGAAGTAAGCTGCTGCCTCCAGGAGTTTCTCTCAGAGTTAGTAAATGAAGTACAAAACAGATCTCTACACTGGGATTCCCAGTCACTTCTCATATGTTTTTCCAATTTCCACTCGAATTTGCTACACTGCCCAGCCAGTTGCTGGAACCCCTGCCCCAGGGCTGGCACAAGTGGAGGAACATCCCTCTCACGGAATAGCACTTACAGTCACCCCTTTAGAGAAGAACTCTTTCCACCCAGCTCTCTCCAGGGCAGACCAGAACTCCTCCGTGCTGTAATCCTCCCTTCCTGTTTTACCTAACTCTTCTACCCGTTTCCCCAATTATTTGCATTTTCTTGTTTACCTGTAATTTGCAGGTTACACATCTGCTTCAGATCACCTGTCCAGAGCCCAGAAAGCACATCAGAGATAAAATCTGGCTCTGAAGCATTCCCTGTGCTCACTGTAAGAGACCAATCCATGATTCTCTATAAACCCAAATTTTATCTATTACCAGAAAAACTCACAAACACCTTTGTAAAAAAGAAAATAAATAGGGTTTAATATTACTCTTTAAAGCTCATTACTCCAGGGAGCACCAAGCAAGCCACAGTACTAGAAAGCATCTTAGGTCACAGAGTGTGCTGCAAGCCTTTGCTTCTTCCCTGTCCTTGGATACAGGGAAGTCCCCACACTGGCACTGGGAGAGACTCTGCTGTTCTCTGGCAAGGGCTCAGGTCAGAGGGGCTGACACAGCACCAGCTGCAAACACACTCCTTGCACACAGCTCACGTTATTCCTGCCACAGCTCCAACTCTGGCAGTGAGCTATCAGCCCCATCCACAGTTTCTCTCACAGAGAAAACCAGCACTGCAAACCAAGAGCATCTACAAGAGCACTGCTCATTCCCTCTGCATCTCCAGCTCCCTCCTGAAGTGAAGCATTGGCGTGGTGCACATCAACAACTCAAACACACAAACCACTGCACTCAGCCAGACACCATGCACTACCTTTTTCTACCAGGTGGCCTGATCCTTTCTGTTTTCTGGCAGTGAGAACAAAACAGAGAGCAAATAACCCAAAGCCTTGCTCTGGAGCCTAAAGCAGGACCTGAATGGCACAACATGGGTCTGGAAAAGCCCAGGCAGGGTTGTTTTCTTTCTTTTTGTTTTTTTTCATCCTTTCTAAAACACAAAGCTAACAATATTTACCATGAAAACAATTGAACTGAACTACTGGAAGTTCTCTATGAAACACGCAAGTACCACAGCTCTCACACAAGTTGTTCAATTATGCTCCCCCCTGCCATAATTAGACACTTCAAGATTACATATCAAAAGGAATAAAACAAATCTGAGCACAGCTCTTGGATAAAGGGATCCCCCCACCCTTTTTTTTTTAATAGATGTATAACTTTATGTTTAAATACTGAAATAAGATGGTGTAAGTCTTATTTAGAGTGTTCAGCATAGGTCTCCAAAGTCTTAGCAGTGGCAAAGGGGAGTTGCTGAAACAGTTATTTTCCTTGGATTAGTAAACTTTTTAGATTAGCTGGATGAGCTACTTCATGTAGCACTTCTAAGAAGTCCATAGAACACAGCTGAAAACAAGCTAATTTCTAAGGAGCTTAGATTCACTATCCTGGGACTCTTCCATAGGAAGAGCTTTAAGGATACATGCATCATTGTGGTTTAAAAGTAATTTAATCCAATTTAAGATTAACCACAATCCCCAAAGCTTCCCCAATGACAAGGGAAACAGAAACAAAGAAGTTATGGAGGCTTTGGGCTTGTTTCCCCCCCAGAAGTCACCACCTAATAAAAGGAAGTCTGTATGTACCATTCTCAGCAGGGAGAGCACACTGAGCAGTTTTTAGTATCTGAGTGAACTGAAACAGACTGGAAAGCACTGAAGACATCCCAGCATGAGTGCAGTGAGTGGATTTTGAGCCATGTAATTGTGAGCCATCTGGCCAAGCCCAAACAGGAGAGCTGATAAAGACTGGGAATGCAATGCAGGTCAGTATGACTTAGTTCAGTTCAAGGAGTTGCAAAGACTTCTTAAAAACATAAATAAAAAATTAAAAAAAAAAAAAGAGAGCATTGCACTGATTTGATCTCTCAAGCCTCTCTGTAGCATAACCAAAAACTTCAGCAATTCATTAAAGTACATGTTAACTGATGATACTTGTAGTATTTGCTGGATTTTAACCTGCTCAGCATGTACTCAAAACAGCAGGATTTCACAGAACTCAACAATGTCCTAGAGAACTGGGATCTGGCAACTATGGATTACACAGCCATGTAAACTCTGTCAAATTCATAGGCCCATTTTAGAGAATTTAGCTTTAAAGCTCAATTACACTTTTGTGGAAGACAGCTGATTTGCATTTAGGATTAATTCCAAAAGTGTTAGCAGAGATGCGAGTAACACAACAAACAAGGAACTGAGGTCTCCAGTGGGACATTGGGAAGCTTGGTAATCCTTCCTGGTGCAGAGGAAATTCTGGAGTGACACTTTGGTCACACAGGCCTATTCCAATACTAAAGACACTGACTTTGACAAGAGGCTGAAGAAATCCACAGTACCTATGGCAGGTTCCCACTGACTAAGCACAAGCCATACCAACCCAAACACACTTGCAGCTGCTCTGCAAGTCTGACCTTCCCATCCTAAAGGCAAGGCAAGCATATGGAACATGGTAGTACTACAGGAGCATTTTGTTTTACAAACTGTCTGTAACTTAAGAGTAGCTGCAATCTGTTCCAATACCCATGTGCATTACTACCTGCAGAATTAAGTGAAATTTTGTGGGGTTTTGTACCCAATCAGTTCTCTACTACACTCAGAGTTAAGAATCTTCACGATCTCACCTTCACTCTTGCTGAACGTGCAATGTGAATGAGAAACAACAAGCTTTCAAGCTTGTTAACATTTATCTAACTTAAGCCACTGAAATTTGTTTTCAGGTTAAAATGTGCGCAGCCAAAGGAAGCTGTGCTGTCAGATGTGTCTGCATGTCCTGAACTCGCTTCCTGCCTTGCAGCACCACCACTTCCTCTTTCAGGCAGGACTGAAACTGCTGCCATTTAATCACTAGGACCAGCTACCTCTGCTCACTGCAAGGCACTGCTGACCAAGAACCAATTTGTGGTGCTCTCTGGGGTGCACCATTAGCTTACAAGTTGAACCTTAACCAGTCCATCACTGCTTCCTGATCCTGGTTGGGCACCTGCTCAACATTCCAAGAAAATAAACAGCCATTTCTGAAAACTAAGATTTTTTTTTTCCCCATCCAACATCATATTACAGTTAACAGTTTATTCATTCAACTCAAAGCACTCAGGAGTCCACACTGAAAGGAACAATATTCACAGGATTTTACTCATTATCTCTGGTAACTTTTGCCCTTCCACAGTACCTTCATTTTATATCCTATAAAACCACACAGCTCTAAATAAACTCTTCCTTTGCACTTGATAATTTCTTCCCAAATTAATCCAATCCATTTCAAGGTCCTTGCCCTCAGCCACCTCTTCTAGCCCTACCACAGACTAACACTTTTGCTTTTCAAAGTGACAAATCTCTCCAGACACAGGAGCAACAAGGAGAGGTACTCGGCTGCTACAATCCGAGCAACCTGATTTGCCTTACCAGAGATCCCTCCCAGCATTACATGGAGAAGGTACTGCATGCCTGCATTACAAACGTTACATGACAAAGATCACTCTGTACAACACACTGGTTTTCTGCAGAAGTCCCAAGTCACTAAAGAAGGGACTACACAAACTCAGCTGCCAACTGCAGAGGGAGAAGACCTTGGACCTCCTGGTCCAGTAAAAACTTGTCATGCTAAACACAAATAGAAGCCACTCTCTGATTAAGAGCAAAACTCCAGAAAGAGAAACTGGCACAGAAGGCAAAACTGTTTTTAAAAGCAGTATCATCACGGCCAAAATTCTCCTCTGCACGTGTGCAGCAACCATCCACAGGCACAATGGAAATCCTCCAGCCCAAAGCCCACCTTCCAGTTTGCTAGGAATCATCTTCTTCGTGAAGGTATCACCCCAGATCTAAATACATCTGCCACTTCTATGCTAATAGGGTGGTAGAAAAGAATAAAAGAATACATTAGGTTCTAAACCATCTGGTGCCCAAGCTCAACTGTCCATCCTGCCCACAGTTTAGGCTGCTGCAGACACTTCAGCACTATACTCAAATACACTTGGTTCCCAGCAGTTCCAAGTCAAGCTTATAGCCTGGAACTTTACTTTCTTAGGTGAGGCTTCAACTGTCTGTTGAACTACAAACCAGCAGAGCACTGGAGCTGCACTCCTCTAGAGCAAGGCAAATCATGAAGTCCAAGGTAAAATCTGCAAAAGCACAAGGGATGGACTTGAGACACAATCTTGTACTCCATCAGTTCAGGATCTTGAAAAGAGTATCCTGCTTTAAGCATTGTTTTGGTTAACTGTCACCAACAGATCAGACACAATCCTTTAAACAGTACCTGCAGAGTACAAATTCTGTCTCCAAAAACCAGTGTTGCTGTTCACTTTATAAGCATGTCTAATTATGAGACACAGCCACAACAGCTCCATTGCACTAGAAGCTTTGTCAAGATAAACACAAGAATACAGGTAAAGACTTGGATCTGCAGTGGGTGGGTTTTAATCTGGGGTTGGAGAGACCAACAGCAGCAGAGCTTACTGCTGGGCTCCATCCCAAGTGCCTGCTCACACCAACAGTCCCAACCTGGTGTTGGATGTCAGCATGAGAAACTTGTGGCTAGGCACACAAAGTGAGCAGTGGGAAGAGCTACCGGATCATCATCACCAATAGTCTGTATATCCCCAACACCTCTGCAGGTTTGAAGTTCCCTTTTCTGGACCTTCAAACCTGCAGAGGTGTTGGATATACAAGCTCTGTTGAGTGGCAGATTAAGGGATGCTCAAGGACTTCAGACACACAATTTATTTCCCAACAGGCATTCCCATAATGATAGCAAACTTGGTGGGTTTTGAGATCAACAGTAGCATATGAGCTAAATTAGGGCTGTCATGGTATTGATCCAGCTCTGTGTTCAGAGGGGATAGCTCAGGCTGTAGACCAACATGCTGTTTGAAGACTCCAAAACTAAAGCCTGGTTAAAAAACACTGCAAAACAAACTTTTCCCAGATACTGAGTTATCCTGGATTGTTGTTAAATAAAGTAGCTGGAAGGCTCACCAGCACCAGGACAGCAGCAAAGGAGCTGCCCTTCACTTGTCTCACCAGCAGAAGGACCCAGAGCAGCTGGAACCACCCCACTTTGCCCAGCCTAAGATGAGCCCCAGCCACTCTCTCCTCGGGGCCAAGAGCCTGCTGGGCAACTGGCACTTATTCAGCCACTGGCAGATAAACAAGAGGCTCACAAAGGAATAACAGCACTGCAGGACACGGGAGACTCAGCAACACTTCACGTGCACTAAACCCTGAAGTACCACTGAACTCAAGGTAACTGCTCAAACACACTGATGCTGTCACATCCAGGCCCCACACAAGCCCCTCTGCATTCAGTTGTTCCCCAGCTGCTCTCTGGTACACACAGCCATCCAGCTCATGGAGCAGCAGAGGCCTTCCTGACTTGCATCCAAAGCTGCAGGAGCATTTTTGTCATTATTTCCCCCAAACAGAACACTCATCATTGGCCAGTATCCTTCAACTTGAGAAGAGCTGAGCAATTCAAACCAGCTTGTTCCAAAGCAAGACAATTCTGGCAGCCTCAACTACTGCTGCGAGTCTAGCACTGCATTCAACAGCAATCCCCTGCAGCTGCCCCAGGGCCTCTGCTGGTCCCAATCCACAGCAGCCTAAGGTTTGTTCTAACACCACTGCCAGCCTGGTGAAAACCTTCACCTGCCAGAGTTTGGTCTATCTGGAAAACACGTGCTGGTCCCTCGTAATCTGATCATAGGCACGGACAACTTGGCAAAAATGATCCAGTACTTACACACCACACAAATGCCCCAGGGAAGCCCCCATGTTACTTTATTTTAAAAGGTTCTGTATTGGTTTTTCATGAGACAAGAATATAGTGTATGGACCAACTCTCCTGATAGGAATTACATCAAAACACTCTAAAGTAATGGGGTGAATTGGCAGCACAAGAGCTTAAAACAGAAAAACAGCTTTTAAAAGCTCTAGAAAACAAATTCTTTGTTTTCTCTTTATAAAATATCACTTGTTTAGAAGGAAAATCAACACACCTCAAGAAAAGAACATCTGCTTTACTGAAAACAGGTCAATTAGTATTTTGAAGTTTTCACCTCTTTAGAACATTCTCTGAAACTCTAAGGGAAGATTATGAAGATTAATTACACAATAACAACACAAACTTTGCTTCTTGCTCTCACTGTTTGAAGTTTTCTGCACACCCAGGGCCAGGTAAATACACCCAGTTCATCCACCCAAAAACAACCTAAAGGATCCCCCACCAGAAGCTGGGAGTTACCTGCCTTAATGCCATTTCTGTCACCTCAGGTATTGACATACACACCATGGGCTGCAAGAGGCAGCTGACCCCTATGTTGGGGTGGTCAGACATCCTCAGGGAGGGAGAACTTTTGTGCCAGGCTTCAGCCCTTGCAGAAACTCTGGAGAAAAGACTTTCTTTACCTACCATTCCTAATGGCAGTCCTTCCTGATGGATATACCCTTAGCTTGTATAGTGTAAAAGCATAATAAAGTGTAGGATTTGGAGGAAGCCAGCTGATCAAATGGTGACAGGCTGCAGATGTAAAGATACTTGGAATTTCTTTTAAAACTTTGCATAAAAGCTTATCTGGTCAATAAGCTGATTTATTTGTCATATATTAACTACTGAAAATAGGGTGCTTTCACCTACATTTAATGTAAGAGAGTGAAAGGAGCCAAGGAAGAAGACTAAGTGGATAAAGAAAGCTTCTTGCTACCCGAAGCATCAGAAACCAACTTCACTTCCATTTGATTTGACAGCACCTTCATCTCCTAAAACAAAGATGTCATTCTTTCCTCAGGAAAGAATCTTTTCCTCAAGGGCAAGGATAACTGCTCCCCCTACAATTCCTCCTAACTGTCCCCTGCTCTAAAAACTCTTATCATAAATTCATGATGGAGTCAAAGGACAGAAAGCAAGCTCGACTGACCACAACGGGCAGGCAAAGGAATGAGTGGGATAAAAACACACAAGCCCACAAACAACTTTTAAAAGCTGTGAGCACTCGCATGAGCATCAAGCAGATTACACACACCTCAGCTGCAGTGCTGCATGTTCATTTATTGTCCAAGTCTTCCAGAGCTAGCAGCAGAGCTGGCACCCAGCTACACCAACCCACCGTGGCAACCAGAGAGCTGCTGAAAAGGTTTTAATTAAAAGGTCCAGCTATCTATACTCATAACACTTGGGAATTTATTTTAGTACTACAGCTACATTTTAACCAAAAGGAAGCTTTACATCAAGGTTAGAGGCAAGCTTCATGCTGCACTTTCCATCAGCCTCACTTACAGGAAGGAAAACCCACTGCACACTTCTAAGAGAAATCCCTGGGAGTTTCACAGGGGCCCCATTTCTGTTTTCTGTTGGTTTTTAGCAGAACTATGGTTTCCGCTTTAGGTACTTCACACTCTAGAGCTTCCAGAGCTTTTCTATATAAACAGTAAAAACATCATGAACTCCCCAGCCCAGCCATCAGTTTCAGGCAAACAAACAACCCCAAAGCAGGGCACTTAATGAATTCACAGCATCAGTTGCAGGTCATGAATAACCAAGTTCAAAGCATGCAAATCTAGTGATTAAAATTTCTGCCTAGGATATGTTACCAAAGTGAAAACATGTTTTATCTTGCACCACAGTAATTTTTTTATTCCTTGCCAAGACTTAAAAATCCCCCTTTTTTTTTTTTGTTACTGAAGCATAAACGTGAACAGTTTAAACACCAAAACATTTTTATGGTCAGCACTACACTCATTCAAACCTTATATGCATGTTTTAAATGCCCCTCCCAAAACGAAAGTGTTTGGGGTACTGCAACTCAATACTTTGAACAGGCAACACCTCCTTCCCTGGGAGACAAGCACAGATGAACATGAGACAAAGACAATCACAGATGGCCAGACCAAGCCACTTCTGATCAGTTGCCATCTAACATGGCCTCCTCACCAGAACCTGTCTTCCTCATGCTGCTGTCCAGAGGGGAGCTCTGGCTGCCCTGGCCACAGCACCCACAGAGAAAGGACATCAGGAATCCTGACATTCTTTGCTTAGCACAGGTGTCCAGTGCTGGGTGTTACGTTCACAGCTACCTGGCTCTGCAACTGTCTCCTACTGCTGTCACCAGCTTCAAGTTCTGTCTATGCTGCTGAGCATACTCGGACATATAAATGCACCTTTTCTGGGTTAAGTGAAGGTGGCCTGTCCACCTGTCAGATTTGGTAGATGGATTAGGATTCACACAGTTATGACACACCACGCAGTGTGCAGGAAACGAAATTCCGCAATCGGAATGGAGACTCAACCCTCGCCAGACTGGGGTACGCCTGGCACTACCAGTGCCATGGCCCTGCACGACATGAATGCACATAGCCCTGCTGCACAGTTCCCTGATTGACATTTGTCCCCCTCACAACACAGCGGTCAACCAGGCTGGCACTGACAGGCAAATGACAAACCACGCTCCAAGTGGGGGGTCCCAGAAGCCATGGCAATGCTCCCCCCAAGCAGCTGCCAGAGTCCAAATCACTAAAACAGACCTTTAAAACAAACAGGTGTTATGCTGCTGCAGTGTATACATTTTTATGAGATTTCTAAGGAGAATGAGAAACACCTGTCAACACCAACTCTCGAAGGAGCGCTACCTCCTGGCCCAGCTGCAGCCGGTGGCATCACGCTGTACCGAGAGCTGCAGGACAGCTCTGGATAACCCACAGCCTTGCAGCTCCTGAGGCAGATGCCCAGAAGAGCCTGCGACTCGTCGACTGAGCGCTGTCTGTGCAGGGCACACAGCCGGAGCTCAACCCCCGCCATGCCCGCACCCCGCTGCGGTTCAGGGCACACCCAGCCC
>JAHLSL010000203.1:1398540-1419645 GCA_025920805.1 Petroica traversi
GGGTGGCGGCGTTGGCGGCCGCCGTGCTGCCGCAGTGGCGGCAGAGCTCGTACGCCGGGGATGCCATCATCACGGCCGTGGGGCTCCACGAGGGGCTGTGGATGAGCTGCGCCGCCCAGAGCACCGGGCAGGTCCAGTGCCGCCTGCACGACTCGCTGCTCTCCCTCGAAGGTGGGTACGGGGATGAGCCCCGCTCCCTTTCCTCCCTCCCTCTCTGCCTTGTGTCTGAGCTCCCCTGGCATCCTGAGCTGCCCTCCCCCCCCCCCCGTAAGTCTGCGCCCCGCTGTGGGTTTGACCCTTCCCCATATAGCTCTGAGCCCCTTTCTGTGTTTGAACCCACCTGTATGGGTTTGAGCACACATACCCAACAGGTCTCTGCCCTCTTCACTTCTGGTGCCCCCTTCCCCTGAGGATCTGAGCTCCCCTGGCGCTTCCTGGGGTCTGAGTCACCTTCAGGTCCAAGCCTTTCTTGCCCCCACCCCTATCATGAGTCTGAGTCCTCTCATCCACCGAGCTAAGCCTTGATGCGGATCCAAGCTTCCCCCTCTCTCTGTGAATCTTGGACTCCAACCTCCCCATCCCAGGACTGAGCCTCTCTTGGACCTGTGGATTTGAGCCCCTTTGTGTGCTGGGATGCTCCTGGCTCCAGCAGGTTTGAGCTCCAATGTGGGCATCACATTTAGGGACCAACAGTGCCCCATGGGGACATCAAAGCCCCCCCACTGTGTATCACCCTGTTGGCATTTGGTGACTGTGGTGCTGACGGTGTTTCCCAGCCCAGGCAGTCATGACCAAGATGAGGGTGGCAGAGGGGAAGCTCAGGGAAGGCACTGGGAGCAGTGCTCTGAGCTGAGCTGGAGTCTCCGTTTCTGCCAAGTGGGGAGGGTATGATGTGGGAGTTACACAGCAAGGACAGGGTTAAGGACAAGTCCATCACCAGCATGGAACGCGGTGACCTTGCTTCCTGTGCCCGGCTGCGGCCAAAGGCACCTGCTGGGAGCAGTTTCTCTTCCCCCCCCTTGCAGTTCACATCCAGACATCCCGGGCTCTCATGGTCATTTCCCTCCTCCTGGGCTTCTTTGGCATCATCGTGAGCGTGGTGGGCATGAAGTGCACTAAAGTTGGGGAGGAGGATCCTGTCACCAAGAGCCGCATAGCTGTTGCTGGAGGTGTCCTCTTCATTCTCTCTGGTAAGGCAGCTCTAGCTTTCATACATCACAGGTGTAGGAATCCTCAAACACTTTTCCGTAGTGATGGAAGGGGAGCAGTTTGGTGAGGGCTGGATGTCACTGACAGTCAATGTTTGATGTCTAGCCAGACAGCCCTCTCACTGCAGGGGCTTGGACTAGATGACCTTTAGAGGTCACCTCTTCCAACCCGAAACATTCTGTGATTCCATGATTCTTTGCCCAGGTCTGTGCACACTGGCTGCTGTGTCGCTGTATGCAACACGGGTGACCTATGAGTTCTTCAGAGAGAGCACCATCCCCATCAATGCCAGGTAAGAGCCTGGCTCAGGGGGTGCCCTTCTTCTGAATCCTGTCTTGTCCCTGCACTTCCCACTGGACATTCCCTTGCTGGTTTTGGTGAGGCACAGGGCTGTGGGCTGATGTACCTCACAGATGGAACATCTGCCAGCCCTTGCTGCTACCTTGCAGGAGATGTCCCTGATGCTAAAGCTTTAGTTGTTACCAGCTGGGACAGGGTGGTGGTGCACGTGTGGAATTTCAGCCCAGGGGAGGATTAAAGGATGGGGAAATGTGGGAGGTGGATACAACCAACAGGAAAGATAGGGATGGAGAGGAAAGAATCAAAATCTGCCTTGGCGTGCCTGATCTCCTCATCAGGGCTTCAAGCATCCTGTTGCCCATCTCAGTTTGCATGTCTGCCTCTGCCTCTCCCTGATGCTCCCTCACCCCTTTCACCACAGGTACGAGTTCGGCTCTGCTCTCTTCGTGGGCTGGGGGGCCGCCAGCCTCTCCATGCTGGGCGGGTCCCTCCTGTGCTGCTCCTGCCCTGCCAAGGAGCGCCGAGGACAGCAGTACCATCGGCAGCCACAGCCCTCCACAGCCCGGGAGTATGTCTGAGCCCTGACCCTGCCCTCCTGCTGCCCAGTGCCTCCCTTCCCTCCCAAAAACAGGCAAGCTCCCACCCTTCCTGGACCCTGAATGCTCCATGAAACCTTTCTCCTGCTTATCTTCCAGGTTGCAGCACCATTTTCAGTGCCAGCCTCTAAAACAGAGGTTTTAAGTGTCACACGTCCCATATCCATCATTGCCATGCTCCCCTCAGCTGGGGGGGTGGCACCCCCAGCCCCTCATTGTGGCCAGGCCATGTCTGTCTGTACCAGGGACACTGTGGGGACAATGCAGGGAGGCTCATGCCTGTGCCACAGGGGCACAGAGCCAATCCCACAAGGTGTGCTGCACAGAAGCGCTTTGTACTGTGACCACCCCTCTCTCACATCCTGTTTTCAGGAGCAGGCAGGGAGAAAAGCCAGTACTCGATTTTCCTGAGATGAGGTTTTAATTCTAACAGCATCAGACCAACTCGGGGCTCAAGCATCCCCACACCCCACTCTTGGCAGAGGGATGCTTTCAGGGTGCAGCATTTGCCTGCCTCATTGCTACTGAAAAGCAACATTTTTAAAATTTTTATTAATTATTACTGGTTCCTGCCTGGAGGCCAGTTGCTCCAGCTGAGCTTTGCCAACCCAAACCTGCCTTGGGCTTGTTCCTTTACAGGACCAGGCTGTGCCTTGTTAAACAAATAAATGAGTTTGGGCAAATTAAAGCAGCAAAAAGGGTCTCTGAACACAAAGGATTTGTTTTTAGTTTTGGTGCCCAACACAAGTACTTTGAGTGACAGATGGACAGAGCTCTGAATTTGGTGCCTCCCTGCTGGGTCCAAATCCTTCTTCCCCACCAGGATCCCCTAGAGCGGGCAGTGAAGGTTCCAAACACAACCTGCTAATTGCCTCCAACTCTTTGTACCTCTGTTCTACTGCCACTAATTGTTTTGTAACCACCAAAGTTCTAATTTCATTTGTAAATCCCCCAAACTCTGTGTATTCTACCCCTCCAGCCCTACTCCAGGTGTTGCACCAGCCAACCCACAGGGAAGGACACTGCAAATTATCAAAACAGCTTGATTATCTCTTTTTTGATTATTTTATTTTTAAACCCAAGTATGAAGAAAGAGCTAATTTTTTAAATTTTGTTTTGCTCTATTTCCTTTTGTTTTCCTGAATTTTATTTTATTTTGCTCTATTTTCTTTGGTTTTCCTCAATTTTATTTTATTTTGCTTTATTTTATTTTATTTTCTATTTCACTGTTTTATTTTGCTCTGTTTTCTGTCATTCTATTTTTCTCAATTTTATTTTCTTTCCTTCTATTTTATTTCCTTTCTCTCTGATGTTATGCCCATGCCCAGGTCTAAGTCCCTGGCTGTGCTGGAAGAGAAGTAATGCTATTTTTTCCCTGGGGGATTGATTTCTCTCTTTCCACCTCCCATTAAGTGCCTTTTTCTCTTTTAAATTGCTGCCCCCTGTAAAACTGTGTCCTGCACAGCTCAGGGGAGAGCAATGCTTGTAGGCTGGCATCACCTACCAGGTGCTGATCACAGATTTTGGGGTTCCCCTTGAAAAACACCAACCAAAAGCCACTGCAGTGTGGATTGAAAAGGAATCTTGTGCTTTAAAACAAACAAAGAAACCACAACAAAACCAAAACTAACTAAAAAGACCTTTTTATATTTCAGTGTAAAGAATGTTTTTATTCTATTAATATGAATTCCATAAACTTTTCTATACATGTCCTTGGAAATGGGACAGGTAGGGATTTTTAAATGTTTTTTTTTTTTTCTTTTTGTACTAAAAATTGTGACTCAGTGGTATTAAAATATTTTCAATTACGGCCATCTTTCTGGAACTGTCTCTTTGATCTCCCCTCACTCTCCATCTGGACCACTCCCCTGCAATGACTTCAGTGCTGGGTCAGAGCCACTTCTGCAGTGTGGCAGGAACCTCTCCTCCATCCTTAACAGTTCTTGACCTCCTGGCTAAAATATATTCAGTCTTTTGCCACAGGTTCCCCTGAAGGTTGGGGATATGCCCTTACAAATTTCCTAATTTAAGGTTAAATCCCTGGGAATTCAGATTGGCCCCTCCACAAAACTCTTCCCAAGGCTAAAATGCCACCAGCATCTTCCACTTATGGGCCCTCACAGCTGAAGTCTCCCTGTTTTCTCCCATTTCCCATTAATTCAGAGCTGACTTGTGCCTAATTGGGTATTTGCTAATTTAAGCTGATTTTTGCTCCCCTGTGCAGGGTTGTGACCCCTGCTGTGCATGTTTTTCTTCAGAGATCATGTTTTCCATCCAGGTTTTAGCATGGCTGCTGTGTTGTCTTAGCAACCTTGTCCTGCCCCCTGTATCTGGTCCAGAAATACTTCCCATCCCACATCCAGCCCAGGGATTTGCTGTCCTTGGAGGTGCTGTGGCATCTCCAAGAGTCACCTGAGGGCTCCCTGGGGATGGACACCCAGGCTGGAAGCACTCAAAGAGGGGGATCTGCCTTTGCTCACAGCACACACAGGCTACAACAGCTTCCCCCTCTCCAACACACATCTTTTGGTTATTAAGCCAGTTTAATGAGGAGCATTGAAGTTTGGGGTCATACCTTTTGCTTTTAGCCAAACCCCTGGGAAATAATAGTGAGTTTTAAAAAGGCAGAAATGAGGGAAAAGGGAAAATGACCCCCACACAAAGGCATGCAGAAGGGCTTTTCTCATTTCTCTGACATGGCTGTTTGAATTTGGTGGGTTTTAATAATTCTTATTCACTGTCCTGCCCCTACAGCATCTACCGAGTCCTCTCTAGTTCTCTGAGATGATCCCATCAAAGAAAACATCTTTATTTTTTTTTTCCTTCCAGGCACAGCAGGTTTTTTAGTACAATATTTGCTAAAATGCAAGGTTTGGGTCTTGTCAGCACTTTTTTAACACATGGTTTTGACAAACCTTATGATACCAAAGATGTGATTTTCACTGTCATTAATCCAGGAAATGAGCTTAATCATTTTACTACTGCTATTTCTGCTCCTCTACCTGCTTCTTTTCACCCCCAAAATGTTTCAATTGGGGACTGACAAGGCAGATTAGTTTGATATATCATAAACTGAGTGCTTAGATGAGCAGAAAATATAAATAAACCTATTTCATAGATTTTGCCAAGTCCTTGGAGGTACAGTTTTGTATCACTTGGGGTCACACAGTATTTCATGTATCACATGTCCAAGAACCATAAATTCCTGAGCTGTAAAGGTTGGAAAACGAAGGTTCACAAACCTTTCTGAACTTTTTTGGCCCTAATTCACTGCTACGTGCCAAAGCATTGGACCTGCCATGTGCCAGAATTCTGGGAAAATTGGATAACTCAGAGCCCCAGGAATCTCACACATCAGGCACCTGGGCGTCTCTGCGGGGCTGAAAGATTTGCCAAGATTGGTGCTTTGCCAAAATGCCCACAACAAACTGCTGCAGAGGATTATCTAGAGGAAAAAAATAAACAAAACCAAATCCATCCTAAAAACCCAAGTGCACCTCAATATGATCCACAAAGTGAAAATATGAGTGTTTTCCATGGGTCTGAGAGATGAGGGTGAGCGATGGCAGAGCCATGAGGCACAGCTGTGCCCAGGGATGCTCAGAGGATGCTGTAACACAGATCCTGTATAATCTCCAAATAGTAGGGGATTAGAGAACAAACCTGAAGTTTTTAGGGCAGCTCCAAATGCCAGACAGCTGGGGTGCTGCTACCCAGGGTCACAGGCACCTCCCTGGGGGCTGACCAGATATGGTGCCTGAGCCATCACCACTGCAGTCATTTTCACTTGTTTTCTGCTTAATGGGGAAAAAGAAAGGTCTTAATTACCAGCCAAAGAGGTTCATTATAACCCTGATATTCCAGCTCATTTCTTTGGCCCCTTCCAACCCTCTGACCTCTGGTACCCTGCCTGGATCTTAGGCCACTCCGGTATCTTAGGCCACTCATTTCCGGCAGAATTTTAAAGGTCTAATTAAAAAAATGGGTTATTTGTCCAGGACACAGAGTCCCCCACCTGGGGAGAGTTCCCAGCAGGTTTTCACCTGTTTCTCCATGTGACATTTTTGGGGAGGCTCCATTCCCAGCCTATGACTGCTCTAACTGCAGGGATGCCCATCATGTCTCAGAGCACAAAGCCTGGCTGACGTCCCTTGGATGAACCTTAAATAGCCCAGCGCAGGCTCCAGTCAGTGCTGCTTATCCCTGACTCCCTCAGATGAGTTAGGATCCAAACCCATCAGCACTTAAAAGCCTTCCAGACCTACATCCCCATCCCAAATCATCAGCAACAAAGAGATTCTGTCATCATCCCACTGCAACAAGGATGAGCCTGCGGTGAAGGTAATGCTCCCCCATGAACCCCCTTTTATTATCAACAAGGTTTCGAGCTGATTTTTACCAGCATTAAGAATTTCTTTCTCTTCCTTTTTTTTTTTTTTCTTGCTCATATAACTGAACAGATTTTCTTCAAAGGCTCCAAAACAGCTGGGGTCTAGCAGTAACAAATAAGGTTCTGGAGAGTTAGCTCAGAAGGGAGCCGGGGGAATTAAAAAATAAATTGTAAATTGGAGTGAAGCTGATGGAAGTGCTCAGAGATGATGGGAGGGTGATACCTCTGCTCCAAGTGACATCCCAAGAGGTGATGTGAGGGGAGATGGGACACATTGGGTGTGGGGACTATGACTTTCCACTTCTGCCCCACAGGGTGCCTGTGCCATGCCAGGGTGGGCAGCCTCTGGCTGGAGGTACTAAACCTGGTGATGATGAAGAGTTATCATCTCATTGTAATTAAGCCATGTACCTCAGAAACTCATCTGGTCTTCTTACTTAACAAGTTTGTATGAACCCCTGTCCAAAGGGCTGTTGCAGTGGTTGCAACTTCAGGCAGTAAAATATTTGGCATTTTGGCTTGCAAAACATCACAGAGTAGTATTCCTGCCCAGGGTTTGCAGACACAATGTCCCCTGCTCATACCTTGGACAATTCCCCTCTCTGCAGAGTCCCTTCATCTAGGAATGGAAAACATCCATCCAGGATGGAAAACAAATGGTGCCATCCCTTCTGCTCTGTGGAAAGCCTTGGCAGCTCCTCAGGGCACCCACATCATGCCCCAGCAGCCTTTGTCCCCCTTGGAATGGGAGATACATCTTTGGGTTTGTGCTCAAGATTAGGACACCTCCATGGGACCCTTGCTGGTGCTCCAACATTGACACTGAACACCTCATAGCTTTTCTCAGGGTAAAAAAGAAAAGCAAGAGAAGGCAGATGATGTACCCATCAAGTCATATGTCAGGGATGGAGGTCTCTAGAGGTTCCCTGTAGTCATTCCTAGGTCACAGGTTTTTGTAGCAGCAGTTACTTGACAGTGGTTTTCAGCAGCTCTTGATTCCCAAAGGGCAAGTACTGATGATTGGCAGCTTCTGTTTGGAATAGGGGGGAACCAATGTGAGAATTTCTCCACTACAAGCCACTACAAGTGTGTCTAAAAGCTCTCTCTACACGTAAACCTGGTGGCCCAGCCTTGGCTGAGGATATTGGAGCATTTTGACAGCAAGTGAGCACCATGAGACGAGGCCCAGATGAGTCCTAGGGATCCAGAGGGTGCCTGGCCTTGGTGGCACTTTGTCCTTGGAAGACTGGGTGTCTGGAAGCAGCCAGAGCAGAGCTGGTGAACATCTCCGTTCCCTTGCAGGTCACCCCATGAGTGCAGCCCTGCAAGTGACAGCATTTGGGCTCGCTCTTCTCTCAACGCTCTTCCTTCTCCTGGCCACGTGCACAGACTGCTGGATGGTCAATGCTGATGACAGCTTGGAGGTGAGCAGAGTAGCCACCTTTAAGGTGAGGAGAGCAACCATCACCCTCAAGGCGAGCAGCTGAGAGCAAGGTGGGTGCCTTGCCATCCATGAGGTTGCACCATGTCTCCACAGGCTTGGAAAAGGGACACGGTGGGACAAAGCTACTGCTTCTTTGAGTTGAAGGATTAGACAATTATAGAGATAGAGGGATGGAGGAGGAGAAAACAGAGAGCAGGTGTGGGCAGGGAGTCACCAGGACATATCCAGCTGGAGTGGTGGGAATCTGAAATCTGCCCTGCTGGGCTGAGGTCCATGGGAAGCTGGGCATACTCTGGTGCTTTTTGCATGAGTGCCTTTCTCCTGCTTCCAGGTAAGTCACAAATGCCGGGGCCTTTGGAGGGAGTGTGTCACCAACATGCAGGACGGGGTCAGGACCTGCGACCAGTATGACTCCATTCTGGCTGACCACCCAGGTGAGCTGACCTGGCCTGGAGGCATTTGTTAAGTTCACAGCTCAGAGTCTTCTTGAAAGGGAATGGGGAAAGAGATTTTCATTGCATCAAGTTGCCCTTTGTCAGTCAGCCACACCAGCCTAGGGTTGTTCTTGATGTCCTGCCCCAACAGCCTGGCCTTGGCAGAACTCGGGGTTCAGTCAGACCTGCCATGGGGTCACCAGGCAGGAAAGAGGCCATGAAGCTCTGACACCTCATGACAAACACGTTCTGGTGTGCAGAGCCCAGGGTTTGCAATCCACCATCCTGCAGGCAGAGCAAGGGCCATTCCCACTGGCCAAAGGCTCATGCCCACAGCTCAGACAGTCACATAAAGATAGGGACGTTTCTTCTGGCCTGCACAGGGCACATCAAGCCCTGCAGAGAGAACCTTGTGTTGAGTTGTGACATGGAACAACACAGATTCAGGCAGTGGAGAAGGAAAGTAGCTGGAATGGACTCAGGAGGGCTCCACCTTGCTCTGGGGAGGAGGGAGCTTTGCAGGGCACAGTGCCATCACAGCTGGTGATGTGATCCATGCCAGCTCTTGTTTTTCCCTGGTATACTGACATTTGCTGTTCAAAACACCTGCTACACAACTTGGAGATTAAAACAGTGTGGACACCAGTGTCTTCTGCTCAAGAATGTCTTGAGCAGGAGACCACATAGCAGGTGCTGATGGGAATACCTTTAGCTGTTTTGTTTCTTGAGCTCTAATAATGGGTTTAAGTGCTCATTAAGTTTGTTTCTGATGAGCTTGTTGAGCACCTTCCCTTGGCCCATGGCAGGGATGGGGTTGGTGGTTTCCAGTGTGATGGCGCTGGTGACTCAAAAAAGGACATGGGCAGAAATCTGGCAGAGACCAGTTCCTCTGATTATTCCTCGTTCCTGTTTCTGGTTGTTTTTAACTTCCCTGCCCAGTGAAGATCGTGGTGACACGGACCCTGATGATCACTGCGGATCTCCTGGCTGGCCTGGCTTTGGCTGCACTCGTCCTTGGCCTCGACTGCATCACGTTCCTCAAGGAAGATCCTTGTGTCAAACTGAAGATGTGCTATGGAGCTGGAGTGATACTCGGCACTGGGAGTGCGTGCTGGGAGAGCTTGGGAGCAGCCACACCTCGTGTCCCACAGGGAGCTGGGGAGCCTGCCGGGAGCCAGCGGCACCCCCTCAGCTTGGGGAGCACGGGGGGGTTGGAGGGTTCTTTTTAACAAGCCCCATTCCTCCTAGGCATCCTGGGGCTCACAGGCTCCGTGTGGTATGCAGTGGACGTCTACATGGAGAGGGCCATGCTGGTGTCACACAATATATTCCTGGGAGTCCACTATGATTTTGGGTGGTCGTGCTGGCTGGGGATGGCTGGCTCCACTGGCTGCTTTGTGGCATCTGTCCTGCTGACCTGCTGCCTCTATGCCTGCACAGGTCAGTCTGTCTCATTCCACCCCATCCTATCTCAACTGGCTTTTTGCCCTGCAGGGATGTGGGGTGAAAGACCAGCTCAGGGGGCACAGGGGTTTCTTGCAGGGTCCAGCCTAACCAAGGGGAACGCCTTTGTGCCTGACCCGTGCTTCTTGGCTGAGGAGGCTACACAAAGCAGAAAAGGGCTATTTGAGGGGCCCCATAAACCCTATAAGGGCATGAAGAGAGTGCAGGGGTCCATCCACATCTGTGGCCTACAAGTCCTGGTGAAGGTGTGCTGATGTTCACTCAGAGCAGTAGCTGTGCTGGAGCTGAATCCCTGTCATCAGCCAAAGCCTGAGCCAGTGACTACAGGGATGTGCTGTTTGAAATCCAGCCCCACCACCAGGGACATTGGGCAGTGATGCCTCCCCAGACATCATCAATGCCAGATCCCACGGGGTGGACGTTAACCCTGCTTGCTGTCCGAGTTCACTCTCCTGCTGTATCCCCATGCTGTGGCAGTTCCAAGTCACCCTGCAACTGCTGGCCATGACACAACCCCAACTCTTCCTGGCAGCCCCCAGCAGCCGCTGGCAGCCCCAGAGGCACCCCCAGCCCCGGGGCCAAACAGCCACCAGCAAGATGTATGCCATGGATTCCCGTGTGTGATGGCCAGCAGCACCTCCTGCACCCAGCCCAGTACGAGACGCTCTCCCTGCCAGTCCGACCCCATTAAAGCACTAGCACTGTACTGAGACATTTCTGCAGCTGCTTCCAGGCTCTGATGTAGCCAGATGGCCGCTAAAAGTGAGGGTACTACAGCAGCCAGACAGGGAAGGGTTTTCTCCCCACTTCCAGACAGGTTTCAGGAAAATAAATCCCTGGAAAGATGCCCCTGTTCCCCATGAAAACTGTCAGGACACGGAGGGTGAAGTAGCTCCTCTGACATTGCTCAGCCTGTGCTTTGGAGGAATTCAGTGGGAAGTGTTTTCTGCACGGAGCAGCACTGACTCCATGTGGCTGGTAGCCCTGGTTCCTCCCACACCAGCCCCACTGGAAACCTTCCCTGGGCTCACAGGGCAGCACAAGGTTTGTGCTCAAAAACTGGGTAAAACCAGGAGTCTGGAACACAGTTATCAATGTTTTCGTGGGGGATCATCACGGAACACCAAAGCCATACACACCAGACACAAGGAAGTGAGTCAGTCTGAAGCCTGATGGAAATGGCTTTACCTCTAGAGTGGGTTTTTAAAGTTCACACAAAGTAGGAATTCTGTTTTTGAAGTGAATTATTATCTTTTAGCACTTGTAAATCATTATGAAAACAAACCAGAATATGAAACCACCACCAACTTAATCCCCACTACCCTCAGTTACTGAATGGTGGTTTTGGCCTCATTCCCCTCAGCACAGACACCATCACAGCACAGGGAAACCAAGCAGAAGCTCCTCAGCACTGTCACCCAGAGAGGTGGCAGGTTGAGCCCCAGACCTGAGCAGATGGTGCTGCAGAGGCAGAGTCAGTTCCCAAAAGAGAGGTGTGAAGAGACTCGCAGTCCCACTCCTGCAGCCCAGCCAGGCTGCAAAGCACCTGCACCCAGAACCCAGAGGAGCTGCAAGGGTCCTCTTGAGCCATCTGCCCCCTCACACGAAGCCAAAAGGCAGCAAAGCTGTTTATTGCAGGTTCTCACACTTCTACCAGACAGCATGTCCGGGTCAAGTCTGTCCCTGTCATCAGCAACACCCCAGGGAGCTGGGAAAGGCAAAAATCTCAACACTGAGTGGCAGGAACAAGGAGCAGAGATGAAATTTAGCTGTCAAACAGCAGTCTCGAGGCCAGGATGCTCCCAGATGGGCAGGTGGGAGCATTAGAAGATGCTTAGAGAGAGCTAAGCCTGGAGCACTGAGACTGCTGGGACACCTGGGGTGATTGGGACACTGGAGCCCACAGGACAATGATTCAGAGCAGAGCTCATGGGTATTGTAGGAAGGTCCCAAAAGCTGCCAGTGGACAGCCAGCCACTCCTGCAGGGGCTCTAAGGGGTGCTGGGCAGAGACAAGGGTGAGCCCCATGCTCACAAGGCTCTCAGGTGGCACTGGGGTGCAGCCAAAGTCAGTTTTAGCATAAGGCACAGCTCCATCTCTGAGCTTCTGCAGCCCTGGGAGAACAGCAGGCTCTGCAGTTGTGCTATAGCACAGCCCTAATGACAAGTTTGGGATTTACAATCTAGAACCTGGCACAGGGGCCCAGAGAAGCTGTGGCTGCCCCATCCCTGCAAGTGTTCAAGGCCAGCTTGGACTAACCTGGTCAAGTGTAAGGTGTCCCTGCCCCACCTGCAGGGTACAGGATGAGTTGAGCTTTAAGGCTCCTTGTTCCTCCAACCCAAACCAATGTGAGATTCTACCATAACTGGGGGAAGGTTTTGCCCCTTTTGTTTTTTTTAAGCACCCCCACACCATCTCAGTTCTGCAAGTGCTGCATTCCAGCAAACAGCTCTGGGCTAGCACCAGGCACTCCCATCCCTCTCTGCCTGCCCATCCTTCTCCAGTGTGACTCAATTGCAGCTTCATTGGTTTTTTTACCCCCACCCACCTGTGTGCCCAAGGAGCAAAACAGTCATTTCTTTTCCCCAAACTTTCTATGAATACTTAAAACCCTTTCACACAAAAGTGGGTTTAAAACACCCAAGCACACATGGTAACTCTTTAAGACCTTTATTAACAGATGCTTGCAGTTTGACTTGAAAAAATCAGGCGTGTATTTCATACAAATTAAAAATGAGGTTCTTAAAAATCTCAACTTGACCAGATATGAAACAATTTACAAACTTTTAAAGGTATATTGAGAAAAAACAGGCTTTTAAAAAACGTGTTTATCATTTCCAAAAAGAGAATTCTTTAGGTAAAAATAATAAAAACCCCATGCTGCATAGATAATGCAGATAGTTCTAGTAATCTGGTCAACAGCAAAAAGCAAGCACTTAAGGTCTTCAGTTCCAATTCTTTTGTTCATTTCTTATTGCTGGAATTTCAATTTCTTCTTCATTTCTTAAAGTCTTTTCTTTGATGACTAAACTGAAAAAGAAAAAAAAAAAAAGGCTGATCAGACAAAGGGTTACAGGGCTGCTTTGTGTACCAAGACTCACCCACAACTCAAAAATCCACCCTAAGCCACCCATCACACGCTCACAGGACAACCTCACCCCCCAGCAACCCCACCAGACACCTTCCTGCAGGACCAGTGCCAAGGACTGCCCAGAGAGCAGTCAGTCAACCCAAAGGGATCCCTCCATGGGGAGGGGGCTGCTTCCACCAGGCTCTGCTGACATTCAGCCACTGCTCAGAGCACAGAAAATAAACCAAACATTCTCCAGTGCTACCAGGCAGCAAGAGGAACTAAGGTGCCACTGTGGCATCCTTTTGAAGCCCACGTTCTAAGAATTCACCCATGAGGTGTTGACCACAAAGACCAATACCAGGATACAACAAATGTTCACCAAAACAGCACAGAGATTACTGCAGCACAGCCTGTACAGTGACTGAATGATTCATCTGCAAATGGAACATTAAGCACTTGGGCCCATGCAGTACCCAAGCCCCCATAGCTGGGAGAGGCTGCAGCAGCTGCTGACTCTGAGCTGCTCCCCCCAGCCCAACTCCTGTGGCCCCTGGCCATTCCATCAGTGTGACCACTCAGTCTGCTCCCACTACAGCCCAAACACTTCTTCCACTTTCCTGCCCTCCAGGTTATGAGCAAGGAGCAAGTGACAAAAGGTATGGGATACACATGCAGGTGGCAAGAAATGCAGAACAGGTAGAGTCCCGGCAATGAAAATATTTCCAAATTAGCAGAACTGTCAGTTCTGGGAGCCAGTGCCAAACAAGCCCCAATCACAGCCAGGGTCCCTGGCCATTAACCCAGTCTTTGGCCCCTGCCTTTCACACAACCCTCTTGAGTCCAAGCACTGCAACACAGCTCCCACATGCTTTGACAAAAGCTCCATTTCTACCAGTTTTTTCAGCATTTTGATGAGATTAAAAAGCTGCTCCTGAGACACTTCTAATTCCACATCAACTTAACAGAAATGGATGTCAAGGTCTCAATGCCACCCACCTCCCTGTAGGGACTCAGCTCAGGCACTAATGGAGCTAGGTAAATCCCAGTATGAGTTTCTCCTGACTACTCTCAAGTCTTTACACTTGCACTGCTTTAATTTCTGGGTGAGCAGAGACTACTGTATGCCTGAACTACCACACACAGCCAAGATTTAGCATAACAGTATTCCATCAATGACAATTAAAGCTTGCAACTAAATCCTCCCAATTAGCCAGCATTGATGCAACAAAGCCTCACAGTTCAGTTCTGCAGGCACACTCACAGATAAGTTACAGCCCAGGAGAGCAAGAAGAGTCCTTGTAAAGCACAAATTAAAAGAAAGCATCAAAAGAAAAAGTCAGTGAAGAATGGCACCCCCAGGCCTGGTCACGCACCCGGATGATGGTAGAGATGTTAAGCCGGTATTTACTCAGCCCCGCCCTGCTCAGCCTCGGGAGCGGACGTGTTCTCAGCTGCTGGTTCGGCTGTCTTCGTCTCTTTGCCATCTTGTGGTTTAGGGTTCTCTGGGCGTCTGCGTCGGTAGTTGAAATTACGGCGGTACCGACGTTGAGGTGGCTGCTGACTTTGGGTTTCATCCCCTTGGTTCTCTTTATCTTCTTCGTTCCCATCCTCTCTAGGCTGTCTTTGACGAGGAGGACCCCTGAAAGTCAAGCTAGGCTTTAACCATGCAGCACCTGAGCATCGCCGTGTCCTGGCTCTGCTGCTGAACAAGGCTAAAGCCAGCAGCTCATCTGCGAGCATACCTGCGAAATCTCGGTCTGTAACCCCGGTACATGTTTTGCCTGACTGGTCTGCCGTCTCCTGCACCCTGGTTGTCAGCACCCTGCAAGACATCAGGCCACAGACGGTCTCAGCCCCAACCAGAAATGTGCTAACTCCACAGCTTGTCACACTGTAAGGAAGGAGCTGGAAGGTTGTCAGTTCAGTCAAGGAGGGCGGCAGTTCTAGGGAATAGGTGTGCACACGATGGAGAATCCTCCAGTTAAACACATAAATTGAAACACTCTGGTTTTTATAAGCTGTAACATGAAGACCTTCAGTTACCTCATTTCATCTTACTGCCACACCTTACCAAAATCATCTGGAGTACCTACAAGAAGCGTCAAAAGGTGCATCCCATCACCCTGCTCCAAAGCAACCAAGCCCATTTAGCATCACATGTCAGGCAAATGTTACCTCCACTATCTCTCCCTGCACGGGAGGGTTGGTGTATTGTGGACGACGCCCGTAGGGCCTACGCATATAGTAAGGTGGGTACCGCCGCCTGCGATAGGGACGGCGTTGCTGGGCTTGGCCTTCTGGGATGTTCTCTGCTCCTTCATTCTTTTCCCCACTCTCACTGTTCTGGTAGTTTTGCTGGTAGTTGCGTGGAGGACCCCTACGACGTGGATATCGTCTGTAATGGTTACGATCTGCTGCATATTTACTGCCCTGCACTGGAACTCCACCAGGTCCTGTGACATTGGCTGCCTCCGCACCCTAGAGAGTGGAAACAGGGTTAGGGAAACAGTCACCATCCCACCAGCTACAGCACAACAGTCTAACAGTCTAGTACTGAGCAATTTACATCCACACTGTGAAGCAATGAAAAACCATTCACCTCCTTGGATGTCATCAGGCATCGACTCAAACCACAGGCACCGCACCAAAGCCTGCAATCCGAGTTTTCCATGTGTGCTCTGACACCCGAGAGATGTGTTTACCTTTTCTCCCTCAACCACATCAAACTCCACGGTCTCTCCATCTCCTACGCTGCGGAGGTACTTCCTGGGGTTATTCTTCTTTATGGCAGTCTAACAACACAACAGTGCAGACACAGCATAAGAATACAAAGGAAAACTTTTTTTTTAAGATTACTAAATACTCAAATTTTTTATCTTAAGAGAAAGACCTGTACTCCTGAAAATGCAATTGAATCATTGGGAAATTCCAGGAAGTCATAAAATGTACCTGTATTACCCTCTGGACTATTTGAAATGTGCGTCAGCTTTACCATTAACTGGATGCACCTGTCAGCATGCTGTCTGCTGGCTAAAAAGGGAGTTTGAAAAGAAAGAGGAAATCTCCCACACCACACACTGGCTATGGGACTCCTAATCAGAGTTTAAGATTCAACAATACTTTGATAGCTACACATTCCTCTGAAGCCTATACACCAATATACCAGCCTTTCCAATCACCCTCTTGGATTTCCAGCCCTTATTTCCCACACACCACAGAACACAGTAGCTTCTCTGTTCCATACTCTGCAAACATAAAAATGGCCAGGTATCAAGAGATCTTTTCTGAGGCTTCCAACACCATAGTTTCTACCACAGGAGTAACCAATTAATCCTAAATCTATTCCAGCTGTGTAATGCACAACAAGGACTGGCCTTCCCAGGTGTCAGCATCAGACAATCCTCTGTATCAGCAGCTACCTGTCAAACAACATTACTAGAACAGACTCAATTTTTGGTGCTCTGCAGTACTGGATGACATCTTCAACAGACAAGCTGATACTCAATACACACTGTGCTTAGCCATGTTCTGCTTATCAAACACTTTTAACTGAATGGCAATAAAAGTGTAACAACAAAAAATAGCTGCCACACAATTTGATTACATTTTCCCCCCCTAAATGGAACAAAATCAATAGAAAAACATGCCCACAAATCTCAGTCCAAACAATGATAATTTTAAGGAAAGCCTTATTTCAACAGCAGCTGGTCCAACAGCTTTTTGTGATACCCAAGCTATGTAACAGGGATGGAGAAAAGCACACACAGCTAGAACTTCTCAAACAACCTGATTTCTTTCAGATTAGAGCCCTATGACTGTTTTGTTGTAAAAAATGTTACACTAAAAAAAATCATAACCAAACTTATTTCAGAATCGTGGACAGCAGCTACATGACAAGTCCTGTAACACAACCAGTAAGTCAAGGCCAATTACAGGTGACCCTACTTGCCAATCCCAACATCCCAACTGAAAGCTTCCCATCAGGGTATGTATAATCTTTAACAAACCAGTGCCTCTAAAAGCTGGTGATTCAGACAAAGAACAAGCAAGAAGCTGAGAGAGGATAAACACAACATGCTTTCCAGGCTTTGCTTTTCCCTTCCTTTTGTGTTAACATCAGCAGCATATCCCTAACTTGACACAAAAGAATGACCAATGGACTCCTAAATGCCAGAAGTAAGCCAAGCTCCACTAAGATTTTTTTGTGGGCTGCTTACTAACAAGATCCTGAGCCAGAAAGGGCAAAAACCTAAGTGCTGATCACAGCCTTACAATTCAGAATAAGAACTAAACTAAGGCAAACCTGCTCCATGAAGTAAGACACAGGTGTGCAGTCCTGGGCTATTTTCCAGAGGCTTACCTGTTTACTATACATTATATCTAAGGATATGTATCAGTTAAATTGAAAACCCCTACTAAAATGTTTGTAGACTTTCACTGAAAGTCTAGAGTAACGAAATCTATACTTTTGCCTATGGAAAAAAAAAAGCTTCACTGGCACTTCATCCCTACTACAGCTCAACTAATTTCTCTCCCAGCTGCAAGCTTTACATTTAACTTTACTTTCAGAAGCTTACTTAACCACTGTATGAATCCACAACATGACTGGACTCCAAGTAGTTATCCCCAAGCCCATGCTGGCAGCCAGTGCAATTCTCATGACTGTACACCATTAGCCCACTCAGCAAACCCCAAAGTGCAAGCAGGCTCTACTTCAATGCAAGCAAGAATCAGTTTGTGTTCAAGTAACAGTGAAAATGCAAGGCTCTTCCACAACTTCAATTCTACTTAAATGGGTCAAGCACAGTCCATTTCTGTGAGGAACTATGTTTCAGTTTCAAGGAAATCTTACCTGATGGACAAACACATCTTCCTTGGTGTCATTCCTGCAAGATAACCAGAAATTGAAATTAATGAATAAAATGTACAGTAAATTAAAAATTCAGTTGTTTGGTACAGAGACAAAATGCAGATCTATCACAGCAAGCTTTGAGCATTACTCCCCAACCTGCTCTCACCTAGTTTCTATCAGCTAACTGTGAGTAGAAAAGAGATCAGCAGGAAGCTTACACAAAGTGCAAAGCACATGCTGAAGGTTCACCAAGGCATGTTCTTCCTCACTCCTGCACACCCCTCTATCCTTCATATCCCATCAATGGAGATGTTGGAACACCTGACAGTGACAACTCGCTCCTTCCCAGCAGTGCTCTGTGGGAAACTGGCTACTGCAGCTTTTGGAAGCAACTCTGCCCTTGCCACTGGAGCCCCATATCCCCTCAGCCTCAAGGTTTCACTCCCCTAAGGAACAGCAACACCAGCTGCCCATGAAGGCAGCATGGTCGGTCAAGCCTTGGTCTCCCCTCTCAAGAGACAGAAAACAGCTCAGGTCTGTATCTTTCAGGACCCAAGAGCTCCAGTATGCTTCAGCATGACCCTGTCAGAGCTGCCATGGGCCTGAACAACCACAGCTCAGTACCAGCTTCAGTCAGAAGTTTCTATTCTGCTCTGAAGAGATACAACAGAGATACCTTTGCACTGGTTGGAGCTGCACAAGCCATCTCCCCCACTCCTGAAGCATGGACATCCCAGCTCCCACCACACCAGCCCACCCTCTCTGCAGTATTAGTTCCATTACTCCATAGAACAGTTTGAATCAACAGCAAAGTGGCTTTTATTTCCTAGAATGACTGGTCAAAGACATAAGTAAGCTTGTGTGAAAACATGCTCCAAACTGGAGTCCTCATAGCTAGTAGTAGCAGAATACTTGGGCTGGCTTTTAGTAAGATAAAGCCAGGTGGTCCTCAGCCCTGGCTTTAAAAAGTGACAATTAAACTTTTTCCAAGAACTCCACCCAAGCTACAGCTATTCTGTCAGACATAACCAGTAAAAATAAGTCCCCTTGTTTCCTCTTGAAATGGATGCCTACAGACCTCAAAGGTTACTGGGAAAAGGCAGCCAAAAGGCAGCAGGGCAGAGGCACTCTGATCTCATCTCCAAAGCCCCATGATGCAGCACCCAGGAGCCATTGCACAGCCAAAGCTGAAAGACTCTTCTTCAAAACTCAATGTCCAAAATGCTGAAAACCTTCACAAGAGCACAGGAACATGTTTCTAGCAAAAATACTGAGCACCTTTTTCCACCCTCCGCTGAAAAGTAGTAAGTGCTCATCCACAAGCACGGACACCTCATATTTTTGCCCAAGTTGAATTTTGGACAACCAGACCACATATTTGTTTTTAAAATTGTTTTGCAAAGCAGTTGCCATTCAAGAGTTTTGGCTCGACAACTGACTGGATCACACAGTGCTCACTGAGTCAAGTTAAAAACACACAAGGCCATTTTACAGCCCTGCACCACTGGCAACACCACTCCCAATGCTGTTTTCCAGCACATCTGGAAGCAGCAAGCATGCTGCCATGTGGATGACAGAACAGCAGGACCATCACATTCTCAAAGAAGATTTGGAAGGGTACTAGAAAAATACCCATTCTGAAGGACGAATAATTCATTTAGTTGATCTTTGCACTACACCACTCTTCCATTCACATCTTTTAGCCACAAAAATACATTAGAAAAAGGGACTCAGATAAGCAGACAGACCAAGAAGATGCCAAGTCCAGCAGGGCACCAAATACCGTGCCAGACAGTACAGCTCCAGTTATGGAGCAGACCAAGTCAGTGGCTTTTGCACACCTGCTCATTATTTTGGCAAACATGAGAAACAATCATCAAAGACCAAGAATTCAAACTCCTTCCTATTCTGGAACAGAATCACACTTCTAACATGAAAAACACAGAAAATACCTGAAGTGAGCATGCATCTACATCAAAGCTCATTTCAGTTCCAAAGCCTCATTTTATCTGCAAGCAGACCTAGCTAAAGCAGAGCCACGCAAGGGCAGGAGCTTCCCTGCAGCCAGGCAAAGATTCCAGAGCTGAGGAAACGTCCTCCCCTTCAGTTACCAGGCTCTAATCTCTTGATAATACGAGATCATGCTGGGTTTCTCATTACAAATGGCAACCTCAGGGATTAAACAGCTGCCAAAGTAATGACTGGGGAAGCCACTCGGATGTCTCAACTAGCTGCTGCTGCTTCCTCGCTTGGCTGACATCACAGAACATTTTCACTACTGAGGGAACAGGAAAAGCCTTCCCTCGAGGTGGGGTTTGTGGCTGGGACTTGGGAGGCGTTTCCAAGGCCAGAGACACTACAGCTCCCGGCACTGGTGACTGTACAGCACTGGGAGCTGAAGCATGGTGTGAACAATGCAAACTGGGCCAGACTGGGAGGCAAGTTTGTAAAGCTGCAGACACACAATCAATTCAGGAGCTTGACGGACAATTCAGACTAGTTCATAAAGTAACAGGCAGTTCAAAAAAAGCAGTGTTTAAACCAAACATAAACAAAAGGTCCAATAAGAACTACACTCGCTGCCCTAAAGGGGGATTCTCCAGTTTTCAGCCACATTCTGAGGCTGGGGAGTTTAAGCATCAGGAATTAAGAGAAACAGCTCTGGCAACACCCCAGGGAGGCCTCCCCCAAACAATGGGGACAAGAATTACCCATTTTTAAAAAAACTTGTTTGCAGAGCACTCCAGGACTCCTCTCCCTGACAGGCCTACTTTAGGTATTTACACACCTCCCAAAGAGTTCAAATTTTTCTTTCACATCAACTCCTGTCATAAAAAGAATCTTCTAGGCACTTGTTTCATGAGACCCATCCATACACTTCAGTGTGACACTACACAGTGTGAATTGTGCTCCTTTTCCCACATGCTGAGGGTATCCTCATTAGAACGTGTTTGTAGTACCAAGTGCTCAAAGCAATTTTTGCTTGCGTTGACTGAACTTCCCACAGCAGTTTAAACGAATACTGTGTGCTGACAGCCAGTCTATTTTTATGTCCCTAAGAGAGTAAAAAAAAAAACAAACCCTAAAACAACCCCAAAACACCATAAATGAGAGGACCACTATGTAAGACACATCGCCGTGAAAACAGACTCGCTTCAAAAGCGCGGCTCTTGCCCAGGTTAAAGGACTCATAAAACCAGGCAAGCCCCGAGCGGGTCAGAAACCCCGGTGTGGAGAAAGGGGCACATCTCACCAGCTCCTTCTACCGAGCAGGGCGAGAAGCGGCCCAGGCACCGCCGCCCCCCGCCTGTCACCCGCACCGCACAAGCGCCGCGCCCCCCTC
>JAHLSL010000203.1:1420045-1457262 GCA_025920805.1 Petroica traversi
GCTGTGCCTTGCCGCCCCCGAGCCGCTTCCGCTCGCCCCGGGCACCCCGGGAGCGACCGCTCCCATCAGTGACTCCAGAGCGGCCCGGAGCAGGAATGACCGCCGGGAAATAACGGGTTTGGAGCCCTATCAGAGCTCCCTCATCCACGTACGGACGGGCAGCTACAGCGCTGAGCTGACCCGCGGGGAATCAGCCTTTCCCTAAGCATCCTACCCTTCCATTCTCCTCACCTGAGCCCTTCCACTCCCCCAGGCTGCCCGGAAAGCATTACTGCTGGGTCCTTTACCCTGCCACCACCTCCCAGCTCCTCTTTGCCTCCTACCCCTTCTGTGGTAGGTGAAGTCTTCACGTTACAGCAGCCTGGAGATAGCCAGCATCTCTTGCTGGACTCCCCAGAGGGAAAGCCCTGAGGAAAGCCCTGTCCTTGTCCAACAATTTTCCTCAGGCACTTGAAAAATGTGGTTGGTGGCCACAGATTCCTCACCCTGCCTTGCCTATGTCATTCGTCTGAAATAAGATGAGGGAAAGGTCACCAGCAACCACTCAGAAGGTCTCTGGGAGATGACCCACCACGCCACTGTTTTTGCAACCAACATGTATCCCCTCGGGTTCAGCCCTTTCAGCCCTGCACACAAATCACTGTCCACTTTACCCTTCTGGTTCCCACATTCCTCCCTGGCCAGGTGAGAGACTCCAATGAGACCAAGCTGAACCCACCACATCAACCCTTCAGGAACAGTGGTCTCATCCAGCTCTCTTGGGAACTCCTTCACTTGATCTTCAACTCAGTTAACAAAGGGAAGGGCTTGAAAACAATAGCACAATCCCACAAGGATCTGCACCAGGATGATGACCTGGATAAAGAAGCTAGATTAATGTCAAAAGTGGATGCTGCTTAGTGAGCCACCTGGAAAATAATCTTACAATAGAATGGGAATTAGGGAATACACCAGGCAGTAACACATGAGGGAGAAAAAGGTGGAGAAAACTCCAGCTCTGGGAGGAAATCTGTGGGGATGTCAGAGCCATGCACCTGCAGCTGAAACTGTGGGCCCCAAAAATGTCTTTAGGGGGTAGCACTGTGGGGTCCAGAGGCAGCTCAGACCCTCAGGGAAATGCACAGGCCACCAGACAGACCATTTCCAGCTGCAGCATGCACAGCTGGAGGAAGATACTGGAGCTGGGAGGAGCTCCATCCTCTCCTCTACAGGAGAGCATTCCAGGATTTGCTACATACAACACAAGGGTGACATCATCCTGGGGGAATTCAACCCAAAAACGTGGTCTTTGAGACTTTCAGCCAGCAGGTAAGGAACAAGACACACAAGCTGGAATCCTGCACATTCCATGTTGAAGGGAAGTACAATGGGATGTAATTAGCCATTGGAACAACAAAGAGGTAATAGTTGATTTGCCACTCTTAAGTAATCTGGGGAAGCTCTGCAACCCCTGTATGCAGGAAATGAGACCAGCTGATGGCATTGATATAAACACATCAGGCTGAAAACATGCTATTAAGCCTGGACCAGAAATAAACTGGTTTCCCCGATGAAAAAATGGTGAATTTGGGTACCAGCAGCCAGAAGTGCAAACCTCAGCACAGCACTGCCAGGCATAGTGCTGAGGCACCTGAACCAGCCCATTGAGAAACTTCAACCCTCCTCTCATAGGAGAGCCCTCTGCAAAGCATTTGTGGGGCTGGGGAAGAAAGGACTGGGGTGTCTGTGCTTTTATCACCTCATGTTCTGCAGGTGCACAGTGACATGCCTCAGGCAGGAGAGAAGCCAGTGTCCTCAGCTGCTGTGCAATCCCAGGAATGAGGACAAAGGAATCCTGACAGCCAGAGCCTGCTGCCAGGATTTCCAAGAGCCATGAGAGAAAAGAGCACAGCCAAGCCTGTGGGAGCTTCCTCCAGCACCTCAGTGCTGGGCAAGGCCCAGCTCAGGCAGAGAGTGCATCCTGCACCCACTGCCGAAGGAGGGATGGCACCTCTCTGCATGGGATGAAGCACCTGCATGTGACACAACAGACTGTCCTAACTCCTTTACCTTTACACAGCTGGATGAGAAGCCCCTGCTGGAACCCAGCCCTGTGCAGGCTGCTTGCTTCTCTCCCCTGCCAGGTGGGTGAGCTCCCAGCCCTGTTCTGGGAGAAGAAAGGCAGCCTCAGCTGCATTCTCCTCACCACACAGGACAAGTAGCCCAAATTTCATTCCTATAGCATCACCATTCTGTGTTTCCAAGATGACAGGCCTGCTCCAACACCCTTTTAAACACTCAGTGAACCCCTTCTCCAACACCAGTGGCACATAACAGCTCGATGGCCTGGTGCTCCCATGTGCAAGGGGAAGGCTGAAAGACACTTGTTTAATCAGAACTCTCCTCAGAGCCCAGCACTCACGGTGATGGAATCTGTGCTACACCAATTCCTTGTGCCTCGATAGGGCTGTATACACAAAGGTTCTGGTGATTTCCAAGATGCCAAGAACCTTTCTGTCATCCAGACAGTCATAGTTACCTGCTGAGTTAAAGAACTGGTGCAGCACAGCTCTGCCAAGCTCCTATCACCCCTTCTTTCAATACCATGCAGTAGATGTTCCTGACTGAACCAGTCAGGGATAATGCATGTTGCTTAAGATGCTACAACCTTTCTCACCTGGAGAACAATCCATTTCCACAAATGTTAATTGAGGTGCACTGCACATGTTTAAAAAAAAAAAATCTTTATTTACATTTCAAAATTTAAAAAAGACATGTCCATTATTAAGTAATTTCAGGAGAACCTCAAGACCATGGATCTGGCCACTGGAAAATTCTGGGGCAGTGGGTGAGCTGGCTGGAACTGGAATTGCACTGAAACAGCACAGGTCTAATAACCAGTAAAGGAACACTGAAAGAAGAAGAAACAGGTCTGAAATGCTGGACAGCCATTTCCAACAGATCCTATAACAGGCAGGCTGTGCAGTGACACTGGGGGCCACAGAGCAGTTTTAAGTGCATGACATTTGCTACGCACACCAGCTCTCATCATCCAGAGAACTCAGAAGTCCTCCTGAGCCTGCCTGCCAGGCAACTGCATCTACTTCTGAAGTTAAAAGCAACAGTGCCTGCTTCTCCCAGCTGATTTTCAAGGATCTTGACAAGCAGCTGATGTGGCTGTCTGACATCAGGCAATGCAAAAGCTGCTCTCATCCTCAGCCAGCTGAGAGACATCAGGGTGCAGCAAGGCTGTTCCTAAGATCTGGCCAGGAAATAATCAAGGTGGCACCAGCCTTGTACCTATGAATGAAAAGTTTCTAGGCTCAAGCTGAGCACTGACCAGAGATCCTGAACTCCAAACTAAAATGCTAAGTAAGTCTGGGCCTGAGGACAACTCTAAAGGGGACCCAACCCTTCAGCACAGTTCTGCAAGAAAATGGACAGCCTTGCTGGCAGGCCTTTTTCAAAAGCCTGTAAATGCCACCAGAAGTACCAGGGGACTGGAAGAATGATTACATTCCCTGTTGCCACTTCATCAAATAGCAAGAGCTCCCAAGAGTCTGAAATGCTGCAGGTCTCTGACTTCTATTACAAAAGAGGGAACATTGTGGGCAATTCCAGTTGCCTTTGGATATCATTTAATGGAAGGTCAAAAATTGTCAGTATGTGCTTTTGTCAGAGCTGCCTCCTGAAATTTGGAAAAAATCAGCAACCAAAAGACTAATACAAATACAGGAGATTTTTGACAAGTTGCAGCCCAACACACTGAAATCTAGACTAGATTTGATCTAGATTTGTTTAAATACCTGTGGTTTTCACAGTAAAGTGAGCAGGCAAATGGAAACAGAATATTGTATGTTAGCCTGAGACTACTGGTTTAACCAAAATGAAGCTTGAAGAACAGTAAATAGTGGAAACATCTCCATTCAGATAAGGACAGTGGTACTTTATTCAAGTTAAGGTAAGACTATGTAAAATGGTAATTCCTTGGTCCTTCAGTGGTGGTGGTCCTACAGCTGTACTGAGCAATTCCTCCCTTTCTCCTCTCCTCTTCTTGCTGTGCCACCCATGGATACTCTTTTTGTAGCTGTTGGAAAGTTCTCCAATCTGTGGGTCAAAGTAAGGCCTCCCACCAACTAGACTGCCTGGGTAATGCCAGATGGATCACTGCTGCAATTTCCCTTTCATCCACTTTCTAGAATCGAGGCTTCAAGGCAGCCTAACCCAATCCAAGAAAAAGCTCCCACAAACCCATCTTCCCCTCGACTGCAGCTGCAAAATCTTATTCCTGCTGTGCTGTCTCTGGTGTTTGTGCAGCTTGGAGGGAAGCCAGTTCAGGGACTTCAGCTGGCAAAAAATGAATGCTGTTAGAGAAGCACTTTCTGGTGCTTCACTGAGCTGAAAAAGCTCTCTGCAGGTTCAAAGGAATGTGAAAATAAGTCAAGAGAAAAGTAAGAAGCAGAGCAGCCCAGAGTTCATGGCACTGTGCCTGTGAAGACTGAGACTTACCACATTGCTCTTTCATCACTTCACATTTCCCCACACTGAGAGATCACAACTGGCAACTTGGGTTTGTTATTGGGACCCGTAGGCACATTCTGGAGACAAACAATTACAGAACATTAAATCTTATTAAAGCACAGCAAACCCAGGCAGTGACAGGTACTGGAAGACTGGCTAAGAGATATCTCTGTAACATGAGGAACAGGGAATTCCCAACACAGCTCTGAGGAATAGAAAAGCACCATTACACACTTGGCAACAGGCCCAATCATAAGCTGGTGAATTCTCTCTCTGAGCAGAGGTTTGGGACACAGACCAGAGGCTGGTCGTTTGAACTGGAGGGAAGGAACAGAGAAAAAACTGGAGAGCCCCTCATGAGATACTTGAGACTCCCCTGGCTTTGATACTAAAAGCAGCTGCGACAAGCAAAACAAACTTGTATTCATACAGAAAGGAAAGAGACAGTGGCAAAGAACCTTCATTCAGAACCTCCTGATGTGCTGGACTCAGCTGTTCTTCTCTGAATCTCTACTTTTCTTTACTTAGGTCTCATTGCATTGATACCCAAAGCAGACTCACCACAACCCTCCAGCAGGTTATACCATGCTGTACAGCTCCTTCCATGTGACCTTTTCTCAAAACCCAACAGCTCTGTGTTTGCCCTGCTTTCTAGACTAGAGGCCTTTATGTACATTATCCCACATGTGTCATGGAGTCAATGCTGCCTGTCTCAGAGACCTGGCTGCTATTTGTTAAATCTACTCATTATCCTGCCATGACACCCAGGCCTGATGTTGGCAGCAATCACCACCCGGACTGTATTTATCTTCAGCTCCTGGAAGCCCATCAGGAGATTAGTTTAATTTTTCTTATTAAACATGCTGATCATGGATCAGCAGAACTGATGATTTTGCATCCACTGAATAATCCCAGGCAATGGCAAAGAAGTGAGATGCTTTACGCTCTTGTCTGAGCTGCTGATGGAACAACTTTTTAATTCAGCCTCCTGAACAAATGCAAAGCAAATAAAGCCAAGAACGCAATCCCCGCTCAAAGACTATCAGAGCCACAAGAGCCCAGCATTTCCAAAGCCAACTCATATGACAGCCTGTGCTTCAACAGATTTCCTGCTACATTATAATGATGAAAACCAATATAAAGCCAGTTATCAACACTGGTATTCCCTGATATCCTGTAAACAGACAGCAGGAGAGAACAGGACAACTCTACTTAATCCTGTACATGACTTTCCAGTGCAGACACTCACAGAGAAATAACCATATTCAAACTTCACTTACTTCAATTTTTCTCATGACCAACAGCCCATCGACAATTTTACCTAGAATGAGAAAATTTATGCCCTTCAATATGACTGTTTTAAGCTTTGTTCCCCCCCCACTCATCACAGGTACATGCATTTTTGTCCTTCCTGAAAAGCCCTGTGCAGTGTGTGGCTATTGGGAACTTCAGGATCTCTAAACTCATAAAGGAAACAATTTCTCTTCAAACATTCTCCACATTCAGCAAAGAGTAAGTGCATTTTTCCATCAAAAGTGTGATGTGTGTAGAAATTTGGGGTTTGACACCACCAGCTTAAGACTGGCCTGGAACTCCCACAGTTCAACCAGTAGTAAATGCAAGTTAGCAGATGTGATTTCAGAGAATTACTGTCCATAAACTCTGCTGAAAGCTCAGCCCTCTCTTAGTGGAGAAGAAAGGGATCCCTCCACTCATCTGTGCCTTCTGCACTGGCCCAAGGATTTGTGTACAAATACAGTACACTGAACACTGATCTGGATTAAAGCTAACCTGTGAAAAAATGTTTCATTTCAACAGTGATCAATCACAGAATCAGGTTGCACAGATCCCTCAGATAGCAAGCAAGGAGGGAAGAATGAGCAGCCCATACCCAGAGGTGGTCAGGCACTGAACAGGCTCCCCAGGGAAAGGTCATAGACCCAAGGCTGCAAGAGCTCCAGGAGAACTTTGACAGAGTCAGGCACAGAGTGGGATTGTTGGGGTGTCCTGTGCAGGGTCAGAGGTTGACCTTGGCAATCCATCTGGGTTCCTCCCAGTTCAGAAGATTGTGATTCTCACTATTTATTTCAACAGTTGACATGCAGGGATGTTCATGAGCTGGCACTCCAGGACTTTTACAGCTGGTACTCACCAAACACAACATGTTTCCCATCCAACCAGTCACACTTGGAGCATGTGATGAAGAACTGACAGCCATTGGTACTCGGACCACTGTTTGCCTGGGGATTGAGAATGGCAAAATACAACAAGTCTACAATTTCAGACTGGCCAAAACCAAAGGCAGACACATAAAGAAGAGCTGCTGGCCAAGACTATCTTATTTTTAGCTTATTGCTAACAAACCAAAGGAAACAAGATACACATCTGCAGGAGAGCACCCTGCGCTGAGATGTAGCAGCTGGTCACACCAGAATACACAAGAGCCATGTCACCAACTCTTTATTGTATTTCTACAAAGGTGTGTTCAGTACAAGACTGTTCTGAAGTCCAGGCTCTAGAGCACACTCCTGAAAAAGAGCTGAACTTTTTTTGGTGACAAGTATTTACTGGCTGCAGGATTGTCCTGGGGAAAACTGAAAGCCAGAAACCAGGACAAGGAAAAAAAATAGCTGATTTCTGTTTTTTGGGAGGTTTCCTCAGAATAAAAATAAAATTTTAAAAAAGGTGTTCCAATGATCATGATGAGAAAAGTAACAACTGTATTGGCAGAGGGCTCACACGAGCAGTGGGATGCAGATATGAAATTTTATTCACACCCAAGTAAAAACCCAGAGCATTTGCACTCTTTTAAGAAAACATATCTGCAACTCTGAAGGCCTTTTGTGATATTGACAACCAGGAGCTACTAAAGCAAGTTTCTGTCCTGATGAGTGAATGGGGCAAGTTTTGCAGCTGCAGGACTGCAGAGGACAGGGTCATTTTGGCTTTCTAGTTAATGCTAGAAAATCCCTTCAAAAGGATCCATCTAGGATCCATGGTTCCTGGGATCCATGGTTTGACACAGTATAATGACTTTAGAGCCATGCTACTTTAACACAAAGCTGGCAATACTAGAGTGAATCCCTTCTCTCATATCACCAGCTGCTTAGCTGTGCCATGACACCTCTTTTTAAACCACGTTTTCAATATAGAGGAATAACTAACCCAAATGATGAAATGTCCTAAGCAAGTGGTTTTAAGGGCAGAGCAGCTGAAAGACCTGGGGAAGAAACAGTTGTGGATGGGAGCACTGAAGTACTGGCTCCATTACTTTCTATTCCAAAAGTCAGAGTATTGTTCCTACCAGAAGATGTGCAATGGTTGCAGTTTCTCCTTCTATGTTAAATAGGAAGGTCTGTTTTAAAAGACATCATGGTAACACTGCTGTGGCTTTGGAGCTCCCAAACCTCTCTGTTTCATCCTTGCTGATGTCAGTGTTTGATAACAGTATCAGGAGAGAAGAAAACACCAACTCACCACTGTATGAAAATTGTAAAATTAAGCTCTTCTGAAAGCAACCAAACCAAGCCTGTCCCAGCCCTCAAACAGACAACAAAGAAAGGATGCTGCAAGACTGGGACTATTGTGCTACTCAACATATTAATCCATAAGTAGCTGCTGGACTGGTTGTTACAAAGCAGTAGCCAATGGCAGAGATGCTGCTGTCCAGCAAATACTGTACACACTTAGGAAAAGGGCAGAGAGAAAGCACCAAAAGCTTTTAAGTATGTACTGTACTGTCATTATCTCATACTCACCATAGAAAGCAGGCCAGGAGCAGAGTGTTTCAGCTTGAAGTTTTCATCTGCAAAAGGACCCCTATATATACTGGCTACCCCAGTGCCATCTCCCTGTGTGAGAGAGGTACCCAGTCAGCCACAGCATTTGTTCTGTAGCAATTGCTGCAGAACAATTCAATTTAAAAATTAATTTAAAATCTCCAAGCAAGAGGAAAGAACAAAATGGATGTTATGCTGCTATTTATATACACTAGCAGTGAACACATCAGTGTTTCACTTCTGAACAGGAACAGCAACTGATTTCTAACTACACAGTTCATTGTTCACCATTCATATGTTGGCAGAAACCCATACAGATGGTAAGGTTAAGTTCAAGTTTCCCAGAGTAAAGTGGAGGCTAGAGATTGCTTGGTACAGACCCATCAGGACTTGGAAGGGAAAAGGGAGGAGTCATAGAAGTATGGGCTGGGGTAACAAAGAAAGCAGAACTGGTTGCACGGCAAAAGTTGGCTTACAGTGGGTTTGTGTATTTCACCTTATTTTCTGTGAGTTTACAGGAAATAGGAAAGTACTCTCTGTTCTGCAAGGACAGTTTCTAAAATAAAGATTTTCTAGTTTGTGCTATGCTTTCTACTAAGTCCAGACATTTTTTGCTTAACTACAAGCCCAAGCACTCAGATGTCAGGTCACTTACAATGAGAGCAGCTTGGGCTGTGACAGCTACAGGCTGCAGGCTCTGAGAGCCCACAGGTTCAGAACTCTGCAGAAGCCTGGGCAGATGGCTCATGTCAGATACACTGACTTGAAGGACTGCTGAAAGGCCACCCTGCCCTTGGGTCCAGCCTTGCAGAGATGTTCTGTATGACAAAAAGGACTGAGCAGGGACCCCTTCAACAGGGTCCTTGCACATGCTGCAGTGAGGAACCCTCTAGGGAAAGATGTACAATTAATGCCAATGGGTATCTCTGGTACAGTCACTTAAATTTACTACCCTGACAGTTAATTCAATTTCTGTGTTGAGCTTTCCTTTCTGAGTCACTTCAGACCCACTTCTTCTGCCTTGCTGCAACTTGTCTTCCTTCATTGCCTTTCTGCTTAACATACATGATCTTTATTAGTCCAAACTTAATAGAGCAATAAGATATCAGTAATATATCTCATGCAGTTCCACATCTCTTGCTCTACTTGCCCAGCTGTTAACTACTGCTCTCTGTAGTTAAACTGTTGGCTCTGAGACAGAAACTTGCACCCTGTCTCAGGGGTCAGTGTGACTGTGATTTTTCCCCAAGTGGCTTTGTAATAAATATAACATATAAATTCCAAATACTGGAGCAATCTGTAAAGCTTGCTGAGATGCAGTGGAAGCAATAAAGTGCTCTGAGACACCTGAGCAGTGTCACAAATAGCAACTATTCCAGAGTCTGGTGTTGCTGAACCGTCTGCTGTGTGGTCATTTCGCTCAGAGACTTTCATACAATCAAATTTTATATTAAAAAAGCTTTATAGCTTCCCTCATATTTTGAAACACTTCCAAAACTAAAATAATTTTACTAGAAGAGTGAAGTGATCCTGTGGCCCTTCAGCCTTACTCATATATTCTGCTTATCCCCATGTCCACATGGGGACATTGTGGTCACAAAATCTTTTCTATTTTGAGACAATTTTGTTACAAAAGGCTAGTTTTGATTTAAATGACCTCTTACATTAGACAATGGATTCTATACTTAGGGTCTATCTACAATACACATATGTGTATTGAAATTCACAGAGGTTTTTGCCTGGAGGAGGACAATAGAAGGGGGAAGGAAAACAGGGCAAAAAAAAAATTTTAAGTTTTGAAAGCTTCCAAGGTATTGCCAGGCTACTGCAGAGAAAAAATATTTTGGGAAGGATGTGTGTTCACCCAAGGCTCCAGATTTGTTTTCAAGTGCTGTACTGTCTGTTGCAAAAAGATGGCAGCAATGCTATGAGGACACTTCCAGTTACTACTGGATACCTCAAAAAAGAAAGAGCACCCACAAATCGGCACAGACCCTTGGAAAGAGCAGCATGTTGTACCACAGAGGAAAAGGAAAAAAAGAATACAGGAGTACATACATTTACGAAGTCACCTCCTTGGATCATGAAATCCTTTATTACCCTAAAGAAGTAAAACAACACTTAGTTCTCAGTGGTCAAAGGCCTCAAGAAGCTCAGTATAAGGTGCAAAGGGGTTCTGCCTCGCTGTGCAGCAGAAGTTAACAGAGTCTGTGAATGCTGCAGCCCAAAATCTACAACAAATATTAATTAGTGGTTGATATGATGTCATTTAGGACTCATTGTTTTTGACCAGGGATAGTGACTGGGTGATAGATCCCATATCTGATGTGTTACAACAGAAACAGAGGATTCCTCCCAGTGGGGAGGAAAGCATCCCCAGGTCCCCCAAAGCCACAGAATTACATTAGCCATGATCCACAAATGTCTCCACTACTAGCTTAAGGCAGGTCACACAACTCCATATGGCTCAGGCTGCTATTCAGTGTCTCTACAACAGTAGATTATTTACCTGTGGAAAGTGCTTCCTTTATAACCTATGGGGACACCATCTTTCCTGTAAGAAAATAAAAAGGAGAATTATTGCAACTTACTGGATATCCCAACACAAAACTCTCCCAGCAATTCAGAGTCCAGAGGATTGCCCTAGCAGCTGCCTTGAAATACAACCAAGTACCTCAGCCTCTTAGCTGCTGCTGTTGGAGGCAAAAGGAAGCCTCAGGTGGGCTCTGCACATGAAATTACTCTGTTCCCTTCAACAGCCACACCATCATTTTCACAGGATCACATTGCAATGTGCAGCATGGGCAGGTGGCCTTTGCAGACAGGACTTTTTACGGCCACCTGGGCACAAAGAAAGTTGTATCAAAAAGGGAAACCTGCCATCTCTGTGAGTCTCCAAGTCCCCTTCAATTTCCTCAGAGCAGATTTCTGCAACTTCCATCCCATCCTGGTAGAACATGAAAATGTTTAAGACAAACCCTTTCTACCTCACCCAGCCCTGTTTCTCCAGTGGGACACTTAAAGGACATTATAATCTACTTACCTGAATTCACCTGTACAAAACTGCCTGGCAAACAAAAAGAGAGCAGTGTTAGTTAGGTGCATGTAAACTCTAAGGGCTGCACCAATTGGTGCACAGAATTTTCTTTATTTCGCTGGGGAACAGGAAATGGCAACTCTATCCCCTGCCATTTCATTTTCTGTGCTCTTTGTGGTGAGGAGGTCTGAGAGTTAACACCAAGGTTGTAAGAGACAGTGAATGTGGGGCAGGCACTGTGTGTGGCAGATGGAAGTGGGATTTCACATGGTTCATCCCTCAGCTGACGGAAGGAGAATTGGGTGATCACAAGAGCTCTGCTATGGCACAAGGCACTGCCTGTTCTAAATGCACAGAGCAAATCAGGAGCTTCACAGAGGAAGCAGAGGAGGACCCCTTCAAGCCAGGGTCCCCTGAGAGACCGGGATGTGACACAGCATCTCTGAGAACAGACAGAGACACAGAGCAGGCGAAGCAGTTTGGGGAGGGTGTCAACTAATCACTCTGCCACCAAAAGCCATTCCTGCTCCAGAAAGGCTGAGCTGCCCGAACGGTAGCTGCTCCTTACCTGAAGTTCTCTGCCGTCTTGGGTACAACATCTGCGAACAGCTCGATCTTCATGCGGCCGACCTCCTGAGGAGACAGGCCCAGGTGTGCCTTCCAGGTGCCCTCACACACACACACACACACAGCCTGACCTCGAGCACTCCCACAAATCCACAAATCCAGTCTCCTCATTCACCCTCATCCCTCCAGGCTCCTCCTGACGCAGCCCTGCTCCTCTGCCCTTCCCGACGGGCCCAGTGACCGCACAGCCCCGCCATCCGTGTCCCGCCCAGCGCTTCCAGCTGCGGCCCCGCAAGCCCCGAACCCCGGCACTGCCCGTTCCCCCTCACCCCCACAACACTCCGACACCCCCCATTATCCCCACAGAACCTCCCCGGGCCAGGGCGCGGCCGCCCCCGTCCTGGGCCAGCCCCACCTGCCCGCCGATGGTCACATCGAAGAAAACCACGGGGTTGTTGGGATTCGCTGCCAGCGCCGACATCGCCGCTCGCTCTGAGGGAAGCGGAAACGGCGGCGGAAGTGGAAATGGCGACGGAGGGCGGGACGGGACTGGGCGGGGTGTGGGGGTGTCCGGGGTGTGGGGTGAGGCTGTGCGGGGTGTGGGGGTGAGGTTGTCCGAGGTGTGAGGCGAGGTTGTCCGGGATGTGAGGCGAGGGTGTTCGGGATGTGGGTGTGAGGCGGCCCAGGGGGTGAGGCGGTCCGGGGTGTGGGGGTGTCCGGGATGTGAGGGTGAGGCTGTCCGGGGTGTGGGGTGAGGTGGTCCGGGATGTGGGTGTGAGACGGTCCGGGGTGTGAGGTTGTCCGGGGTGTGGGGGTGTCCGGGGTGTGGGGATGAGGCGGTGCGGGGTGTGAGGGTGAGGCTGTCCGGGGTATGGGGGTGAGGCTGTCCAGGGTATGGGGTGAGGTTGTCCGGGATGTGGGTGTGAGGCTGCCCGGGGTATGGGGGTGAGGCTTTGTGGGGCATGGGGATGGGGCTGTCCGGGGTTTGGGGGTGAGACTGTCCGGGCTGTGGGGTGAGGCCGTGCGGGGTGTGGGGGAGATGTTGTCCGGGATGTGGGGGTGAAGCTGTCCGGGCTGTGGGGGTGAAGCTGTCCGGGATGTGGGGGTGAGGCTGTCTGGGAAATGGGGGTTAGGCTGTCCGGGTTATGGTTGTGAGGTTGTCCGGGATGTCGGGGTGAGGTGGTGTGGGGGTGATGCTGTATGGGAGTTTGTCCAGGTGAGTTCTGTCTGTCCTGCAGTTTGACAGGCCCTTTCTTCTCCCTCGTTGCCTGGCACTAAACTGCACTTGTGTAAATTGCCAGATGCGTGCTCTCTGAGAAGGGCCAGCTGTGAAAAGGGGCAAAACGGACATCTGAGACGCTATAAAGATGAGTCACTGCTTGAAAGGGACAGACATGGCTGGAAAACTTTGATTGTTTTCCAAATCTTTATGCTGCTTCAGTCTTCTGCCTGTCATGTCCAGTGTGCCAGAAAATGGCAGGCCTGAGGCTGCAAGGGGAGTGCAGGAAATCGAGGAGGGGGAGAAAGCCCACACACACTGATGAGGGAGAGAACCTGAACAGAAGCCAGCCAGACATTCCACCTCCTAGGAAATGCAGGGCACCCTCACCACCAGCTGGGATCTGGCCATGGGAACCTGCTCAGTTGGTCCCACCGGGAGAGAAAGAGCCTCCTGATGGCAGAAGCTCGGGGGCGGACAGTTAAGAGGGAAGGAAGGGAACTCCAGAGAGGAGGACTAAAAAGTAGCGACATTTGCAACATTGCAACAGTTGCCTCACTCTTTGACAGCTATTTCAAGTGCATGGCTTATGGATGGACCTGTCCTGTGCTTGTCACCAAGGTTCCCAGCATAACCTGCCAGTGACCACCAAATGCTGCAGACATCTCAGAAGAATGCTGACCATCAAACCTGACATTCCTGATTGAAACAAAACTATCAAACCAAACCCAGTCCCAAGTGGTGCTTCTGATTATTCTATAGAGGGTTTGAACAAGCAAGAAACAGCAGACAGGGTTTTAAAAAATTTGTTTAACTCAAAACTTTCTTTATGATCACTCCCCTGTGATGCAGAAAGGTGGGAGCTTTGTAAAACTGTATTGAAAGAACATGCAGAGATCTCAGGGAAAAAAATCTCTCAAAAACAGAGCGTCTCAGGGCTGCTGGATCAGAGGCTCTGCTCCCCTGTGTGCAGCTCATGTTCTCCCAAGTGCAACATCCAGGGAGAGATGTCTGCAAGAGAGAGAAGGGAACCAAGTGACTGCAGACATGGACACTGACAGTCTCCATTAATAGGGCTGTCTGGCTAGCAGGTGGGTTTCCACTCTACTCTTTCTTTTGGTCAAGAAATTGGTTTCCTGGCAGACTTGGGCAGTGGAGTTTGATTAAAAAAAACACAACACTTCACCTTGAAGATGATTCTGCAGTTCATACACCTTTTGGCCTATTTCTTTAATGTTACTTTTATGCTCTTATATTGCTGATAGGAAAGATCAGTACAAACAATTCCATGGGGGAGGGCATCAGTGTTAATGTCTTTGAAATGAGTCTTAATGTCTCTACCAAACTTCAGGCTGCAGGTTTATTACAGAACCCAGACTGTTTGACTCCTGAAACAGAAAAAAGGGTCTGCACATGCCTGAGTTTCTGAACTTGGGGCTGAAATGACATAAATTTAAGGGGGGAATACGTGGTAGGTGGTTTGGGAAGGCTGTACCTTCCTAGTACCTCAGTCAGAGGGGAGAGGAAGAAGGCAACATGCAGCCATGAGTTTAGAATGAAAGGAGGCTGTGTCCTCAAAAACCTCGAGAGAGAAAACCCTGCAAGTGTGTGCCCCAGTGGACTCTCTCCCTTTATTTGAATAAAGTTGCAGGACTTTTCTGTCTCCTTTATGGACACTGGCTTTTCATAGGACACATTACTATAGAAAATAACCAAAACGGCTGCATTTTTAAATTTGCTAAAAACCTTTTTCTACCTTAATGTTCTAAAGTTTGCAAACAAAAGTTTGCTCTTGAATTTCCTGAGTACTTTGTTGTTTCTCCCATGCACTGTCCAGAGTAAATCAAACAACTTTCCCCTAAACCCTCCAATCAAACCAGGGCATGAGACCACCCCAGCCAGTCATCCAGCTGTCCATCCATCCATCCCTGGCCCCCACCCCCTCAAGAAGCCTCTCCACACAATTTCCCCCATGAGCCAGAAGTGGATTAGCTAGGCAATGACTATCCCTGCTGCAAGAACAAGGGCAGAGTGACTCCTTGCAGGGATCAGAGAGGGACATGTGGGAGCTCCCACCTCCCTCAGGCATAGGATGGGGATGAAGATGATGATGGATACCATTCTGGAGGAGCAGGACAAGCCCTACATATGTAACTGAGTAGGGGGATTTGGGGGGAAATGAACTCCAAAAATTGATCCCCACCAGCACAAGCATGGCATGATTGGGAGCTGGGCTAAAAGTGTGGGTGGGGATTCAGAACCCAGCTTGGGAGGGTTCCAGATCCCATTTGGAGATCCCAGGGGTGCTGAGGGGGGGGGGGGGGGGGGGGGGGTTCTGTCCTATTGGGGGGTTCTGGGGGTCTTGGCCTCTTTTAGGGGGCCTCAGATGTGGTGGAGGGGTTCCCTGCCCTCATTTTGGGGATCCCACAGTTGGTGTGGGGAGGTTTGCCCCTTGCTGCATTTGAGGGTGCTGTGTGGGGATATTGGTGGGGGGTGTCCTGAGTGCCTGTGTCACCTCCACTCTGGATTTTGATTGGGGTCAGTGCTTCTGGGTGAGTGGTTTGAGGTGGTTCTTGGGTTGTTTCATCCTTCCCTACGAATCTCCTTGCAGGGATATCCAACAATTCTTGGGATTGCTTTGTGCCACCAGCAAGCTTGGTGCTGGTGGTGAAGCTGAGGGTCAGTGGAGGTGTGCTGGCCACACCGAGCCACCAGCACCACCCAAGAGCAGCCACAGTAGCAGGCAATGCCAAATGCTGAGAGAGCCTCTGTGGCCCCATTCGAGGCCAAGGAAGAGAGAACTGAGGAACCACTGGGTCTGGCTGTGCTGAATCTGGCTGCCCACACCCCAGTTTCAGGAACGCCGCAGGGTGAGTGGAAGCTTTAGACAAGCCCTACCAGCTTAAATTTAAAAAATTACTCTGGCCCACAAGTTCTAAGGATGGTACATTAGGTCTATTGATGAAATTAGTTACTTATTAAACAGGCAGGAGATAACAGATGCAAGATTTTAATCAGAGTTACTTACTACTCAGTATAAAATTAAAGGAACTACTAGTAGATTATATTGAACAGTGCACGATATCAAGGTACCTATATTAAAGCTAGCAAAAGAAATAGTACTGATTAGGAGTCAAATGTATCTTACTACTAAGATGATGACAATGTACACAGAGCTCTTTTACTCAGCCTCCAGAGGAGTAATTGCAAAGCAGGCATCCCTGTTCTGGGGAGAAACTACACCCATTTCCAGAAAAATGTGCAGGAGATTTTGGGCTTTGAAAGTTTGGTGTAGCTTTTATAGTTTGTGAAGTGTCTGTTGGTCAGAAATCCAGCTTATATTGCCACATTTCACTTGAACAATAAGTTGATTATTGGCAGTTGGGAGATTCCAGACTAATGTTAACCCCATTGCACCAAATAATTTATACAAGACAGCTTGTCCTATTTGAGTTATCTGACCAGTTAACAAGCTATAGAGAAGTATTTGCAGGGTATGAGATGCCCTGCTACAGTGAAATAACCAGAAAACCCAAGTTTTCTGGAGTTTATGTTGTTGTTGAGCTGGGGAGTGGGGGGTCCTCCATGCTGTGATGGTGGAAAGTGCTGGGCCTTTGCCAATTGCCGTGCCAGCCCCAGGTGAGAAGCTGGGACACCCCTCAAGTCTTGGCGGTACCAAACTCCTCTGGCAAATAATCAGTTGAAATGCTCAGTTTTTGGCAAAACTATTTATTAGGGGATCAATGTGAGAAACAGGGCCGGTAGCATCTGGCACAGTATGTCCTGTTGCAGCCCTGGCTGTGGTCTCCACCTGCAAGGCGCTGGGTTTTGGTGGCTGGTGTGCTTGAGGGTGAGGAAGAAGAAGGTCTCTTGCAAGCTCTGAGCTGCTGGACTGTGTGCAAGGGTTGCTTTGGGGTCTCAGTAGTGCTGGGGGCACCACTGGCTCTGTGGTAGGAGGAGTGTGCTGAGTACTGCAGGGGCGTCCCATCCCAGCCTCCGGAGCCCATTCTCCAGATCCCTGGAGGCTTGGGGTTGTGCCACATCACCAGAGTTCTCTGTGGTGGGGAACAGGGGGGGAAAGCAGGGAAGGGGTGAGTATTACCTCCTTCTTTGTGGGGACCTCGGGCACCTGGCACCTGGCTATATGGAGCACCAGGAAACCCAAGTATGTAAGGGACCCCAAGCACCCTTTGTCCCAGAGTGCCCAGAACCCCCTCCCTGTACCTTGGCACAGGATGAGCTGTAGCATCTTCCAGGCAAGTTCTGTTCCATGATGCCACCAACAATTGGACTGCCCTTGCAGTGACTGTACTGTTTCATTTTGCTGAGAGACCCCAGCACAGTCAAGTGACCCTCGGTGGGCTCCATCTGGGGACACCAGTGATGTTGACAGTACCGGCTTCCACAGTGGGTGAGGCTGGGGGCATGGCAGATGTCCCACTGGTGCTTGTCACCAGTGTCCCCAACTGGCTCAGCCAGGCTGAGCCCATCCATCTGGACAGTGGCCTTCTGGATGCCTTCTTGGCTGCCAGGGATGAAGGCACCTTTCTCTGAGCTGGGGAAGGTCTCAGCTATGCTGGAATCCTTACAGGATGCCCTCAGGCCTTCCTGACTGAGCTGGTAGTACTGGGTGGCCTCAAAGCTGGCCTTCACCTCCTGCATGGAGATGAAGGGATGATGAAGGGCAGCACTGGGTGTGATTCGCTCATGCGAGTCCCAAGTGAGCATCCTCTTGACCAGCTCCACCATCCTGTACAGATCACAGCGCTTGGCCAGCTCCTCCTGGTCAGGGTCAGGCATTGTACAGATGTTCACCCCCACCAACTGATCCAGTGAGGAAAAGATGTGCTCCCTCCTCTCCATCACCTTTGCCATCCCCTTCCCTGGTGGTTTGAGCTGCCAGGTACCAGTGGAACATGGCACATGTTGGAAGAAGGACCGTGTCTTCTGGGCAGCGCAGAGCAGCTCTCCCTGGGGTAGCCCCAAGGTGGAGCAGATGTAGCAAACCTGGTCGTATTCATCATTGCCAGGGTAGAGCGGCCAACCCAAGTGAAGCTCAGCCATCACACAGCCCAAAGACCAGACATCCACCTTCTCACAGAAAGGCAACCCCAGCAAGATCTCCGGTGCCCGGTAGAAGCGGGTTTGGATGTACGGCTCCTGGACATGGCAGACCTCAGGGAGGAGGATAGCTGAGCCAAAGTCAACAAGCTTGATGCGGAATGGATAGCGTGCATGGTCCACCAGCATGATGTTCTCTGGCTTAAGGTCAGCGTGGATGATGGAGAGCTCCTTCAGCTTGACCAGCGCCACCAGCACCTGTGCTGTGATGGTACGGATGTGGCGGACTGGCAGTGGCGAGAAGTTGTTCTGCTTTTGGAAGTCAAAGAGGTTTTGCTGCAGCAGCTCGAAGACCAGGTAGGTCCAGACCGAGTCACTGAAGGACTCGAGGAGATGGATGATGTGAGAGTCCTTCGTGTCCCCCTCCCGCAAGGCCTGCAGCAGCCTCAGTTCATTCTTCACTATTTGGCCATCGTGATCACAGTTCTTCAGGATCTTGATGGCCACCATCTCCCCAGAGCTCCTGCACTGCCCCTGGATCACCTGTCCAAAGGTCCCCTTCCCCACCATGGCTATTATATCATAGCACTCGGCACCTACCACCAGTGTCACCATGGTGGGTTGGCTCCTCACCGGGGACTCAAAATCCTCCAATTCAGCACCCAGTGGGGACTGGAGACCTCAAATGTCCCAACCCAACCTCACAGCACTGTGAGTTCCAACATCACCAGGACAACACATGATGTCACAACAGAAGCAACTGGGGTGGAGGAACACTGCTCCCCCCCAAATCCAGCCCTGCTTTCCCCAAATCCATTCACAAACCCAAGAACACATCCCTGGTCCCTTCAAAATGGATCCCAGCCACCTGAAAACCCATTTTCAACCCCCTAACCCCTTTCCCTGGTCCACCAAAACCCATCCAAGTCCTCCATGACCCATACATAGCCACCCAAAATAAATTTCTAGTCTTCTAAACATAGTCCCTTGCCCCCCAAAACCCATTCAATTCCCCCAAGACCCACCCCCAATTCCCCAAAACCCATCCAAGGCCCCCAAAACCTCTCCCTAGTCTCCCAAACCCATCTGAGATCCCCATGATACATCCCCAGTCCCCAAATCTCCAGCTCAACATAACCCACTCCAGGCCTCAAACCCAGCACCAGATCCTTGAAATCCACTTCCGTTTCCCTAAAATACAGCCTAATTCCCCTATTGCCAACCCCAGAAAACCTGTCCCTGACCCCAAAATGCTGTGCCCAGACTGCACAGACATTCTCATGAGTTTTTTTGGGGGATTAACATTTATTTCAGCCAATCCAAGTGCAAGGAGCTATTAAACACCTCCCCTGCTTGAAAGTGTGCACAAAATCTTTGAACACCCTCCAGAAAAGATGGATTTGGGGGAGTAAGAGAGTTAAAGAGGGTTTGGGGCAGTAAGTGATGCTCCACCACTCCATCACCATTTTAGGGGATCACCAAAGATCCCCATGCTTGGCAGTGGGTTCATTGCTCACAGAGTTGGGGGCTCAGTGTCAGCTTATGCAGCTAAAATTTAAGAGTGCCCTCAATCCTGAGTCCCCCCAGATTGAAACATGGGGTGACTTCCATCACCATTGGCTGCTGGTTGAACTGGGGGCCACAGAGGAAGAGCTCAGCATTGGGTAACAGCCTCTTCTTCCCCTTGTGTTGGGTGATGGGGGGCTCTGGTGGTGACCTCCCAGAGGAGAAACTCATGCTGGGCACCCACTGCCAACCCTGGAATTTGCTCTCTGCAGCTCTGTTGACAAAGGGCTGGAAGTTCTCCACCTGTTTTCTCTTTCTCTTTCAGCTTCGCCACTGCTGCTGCCTTTGCACTGCCCATCCTCATCCTCCCCTCACCTTCCAACCCACTCCCAACTGAAACAACACCAAATTTTTGCAATTTGATTCTAGACCAGCATCCCACAACTCTGTCCTTCCTGTTGGCTTTCTTCATCATTCCATCCACCCCCAGTGGTGCAAATTCAATACTGGCACCTTCAACACCTGCACGCTGGTGGGTTTTGGTGTCCTCTGGCTGACTGGATCCTCTGGTTGTTGACTGAAACAGTGCAACCCACCAGTGAGACCACTGGGTCAATGGCTGCACTCACTCATCTCCCAAGTTCCCCTGGTTTCCAACTTCAACTGGATTGTGTCAGGAGTCTAAGACTTCTTCCTTCCTGCTGTGCCAATGATTAAGCTCCCAGGTCTTTCCCCATGTCTCATTATTTTGGGGTCCTGTTATGATCCAGTTTAAACCCAGAAGAGCAAAGAAAATGAAGTCTCTGTGTATAAAATGGAAAGAACTTTGAAGGTTCAAAATATACCCAAAAAATGTGATTAAAACCAAGTGGGGTTAGATTTAGGTGCCAAAAAAATCAATATTTTATTCAATAGTAGAAGAGGCAAAGAAAGAATAAGAGAAAGAAGTGTGGGGGGGGGGGAGGAGGGACAGGGAGAGAGTGACAGGGATTAGTTAGAATCATATCACCCTTCTGAGGTCCCAACGACGCCTTGTTGCTTTCCTCCATCTGGTCTTCTTGGCAGAGAGGGTCCCCCGTCACTGTGCCACACTGAAAAGTATAGAATCCAGTGGATTAATATGCATTTTGGGCAGGTGAGAATGCCCACATGCCTCCGTTTCAGGGGCCAGTTGGCACTGTCCCTTGCATTGCTGTGGATTTGTTGCATCATCTGCAGTGTTCTGGTGCAGGGTCTGGTGACCCCTTGGGGGCACCTTTGATGGGCCAAGACACCCCTTGTGCTGTGGATGAAGGGGTGAAGGTCCCCTGCAGCTTGGGCTCCTCTGCTCAGCAGAGGGTGTGTGGTAACTGCCTCGAGCCAGAGGCTTTTTTCACCATGCACCCAAAACCTTTTTCCCCCACTCTTTGGTGTGAGGGTCTGTGCCCACCTGGCAGCTGATAGCCCTGGTGCTTCCGTCTCTGCTCTGAAGTTGTTAAGCTTGATCCCTGTGTGAATGTACTCTTTTCTCCCCAGACCTGAGTTTATTTTATTTCCATCAGGGAGCAGTCCAAGGCCCCAGTCAGAAGCCTATTCAGGGTGTGGTGGTCTTCTTTGCAGCTTTTGTAATACAGTTTTGCTACAATAGGCAAAAGTTCTTAATGAAAGTATAAGTATAAACTATAACATTTCAGTCTCCAACAGGTTCCCCCAGTCCAGAGAGCAGGGTTGGACCTCCCAGATTTTGGCTACTTCACCCACCCTGCCCAGCTCTGGCCAGAACCAGTGGGCAGTTTAGGCAGTGATGGCACACGATGGCTGCCCATCACCAGCAAGGTGCTACTGCCCTGTCACAGAGAGGGAGCAGAGTTTTATCAATTTGTGGGTGTGACTTTATTATTCTGTATCATGTAATTCTTCACTAGTCCTGGCAGAAACCGCAGGCACCCTTACTGGAAGTTGGCCATTTTTGCCTTGTTCTGCAACCCATATGGACTCATTTCAGCTATAAAAGACATTTTTTATGGTCGCAGTTCAGGAAGAAGATAAACCCAAAGTTGTATACACTTGGGAAGGATCACAATACACCTTCAGTCGCCTGCCCCAAGGATATAATCACTCACCTGCAATAACACACAATATTTTGGGTGAAATCCTTCAACAAATACAAATTCAGGAAGGAGTACAGATTTATCAGTACATCGATGATCTGTTGGTAGGAGGTGAGTAGGAAAGTGCAGTAAGAACAACAGCACAGGACATAAGGAATAGATTAAAAGAAGAGGAGGTAAAAATGCCTTCAATAAATTGTCAAGGTCCCTCTAAGGTGGTGAAATTCCTGAGAATCAAGTGCATAGCAGGCCAAGCTGTAATTCCAGATGAAATAAACAAAATTAGATGATATAACTCTACCCAAACTACTAAAAAGGAACTTCAAAATATCATGGGTACTTTGGAATACAGGAGAAGTCATATTCCTGGATTTTCTATAACAATTCCCTTCTATGCATTTATGAGGAAAAACCAAATTGGGAAAAGGGATTATTGTGTTTGACCCAAGCTCTTAAACAAGTAGAAAAACTCAACAGCATCAGCCTGTAAAAATCCAAGGACCTTTTAATCTGTTAGCCAGTGTAGGCAGTGCTGTGCCAGAGGGAATTGCACAAAGACAGTGCACAAGTGGTGTGCACCCATCTCAGAGGTCACAGACCAAGTTGATGTCACTGAAGGGCCAACAAAACCTACAAAATTACAGATAGCTCTGACTCCAGACCTGTTAACTTTACAACAGCCACATAAATCTGGTCCCATACTGGATGCTTCTGCATTCATTTGAGATTCTGAAGTTAAAGACGTCTAATTAACTTACACCTCAGCCGAACATGTTGATGTTATATGAAAGTACAGTTGCTCTTGAAACAAAGAAATTCACTCAACAGCAATGAATATCACTGTTAAGCAGGCATTCTTTTATACAGGGCTGGGGCTGCACCATGAGTGCTCCCTACCACTGGATGAATTAATGCAGTTTGTATTTACAAGGCTGTTGCATATTCATTACACAGAGGAAGAGATCAATGACATAAACCACACCTATTGAAAAAGATGATTATATGAACGTGAGTTACCTATTTCACAGTCTTTGCTGCCATCTATTGTCCTTTCACAAAGACCACAGTCCCTCTTGTGTTCTTTGGTGGTCATGCCATAGTCTTCATCATTTGTCTTTTAACTGAACTTTCTGAATTGGTGAATGCTCAGTCTCTGTTATTTTGTTTTCAAACTACAAAACTGTTTATTTCTGGTGTTATTTCCTTACCATCCTAGATGGTTATTTCTCAGCGTTGAAGGTTGGTTGTTGATTGGTTGCTTATTTATTTTAAGCAATATTTTTCCTCTCTACTTACAAAGACTTTTCCTATTTGGTTACATTTTTCCTGAATATTTGTTACCTCTTATTTAAACATAATCTACAGACCCTGTTTTTCAACCTTCCTCCCTTTATCTTTGTTATGCAGAAGGTAAAATTTTTGAAAATATTTTGTTAGTTAATTACAGATTTGCTCACATATGATGAGAATTCAGCAACTATCTTTCACTCTTAACACTGAAACAAGAGTGGAAGTAGTAGAAAAAGGAATAGGAAGTACACGGTGGAGAGCTGGAAGCTGTGCTGGCAGTGAAGGAGAAAGCAAGGATGGTGTGTGCTGATTCTTCTGCAGTCTGGTGCCACACAGTGGTTGTGCCAGGGGGAAGCATTAGATTGGAAGTGAATGGAAAAGAGGTTTGGCTCTTTGGTTTCCCTGGAAATGTGTGGAACTTCTGGGAGTAGGGATGCCCCGCAGAGGTTGAGTGAAAGGAAACCAATTTCTTTATCAAAATGTTGGTGGTAAGTTACAATTGATTTTTAATCAGTACTATTTATTTTGTTACCTTTAATATAGGCACTTTGATATCATGCACTGTTTTATGTTAAGCTGTAATCTACTAGTATTTTTTTTTTAAATTTTGAACTAGGTAGTAAGTAACTCTGATTAATATCTTTCATCTGTTATCTGTCTGTTTGATAAGTAGTTAATTTTATAGGTAGACCTGATCTGCCATCCTTAGAACTTGCAGGCCAGAGTGATTTCTAGAATGTAGATTGTTGCCTAAATCTAAATCTAAGGTAGGGCTTGTCTGAAACTCACACTCATGCCATGACATGGGTCTGGCTGGCCTTGGCCTCCCAGGGCTGCCTCTCAGCTGAGGCTCACACTGGGGTATCAGATTTTCTTTTCTGCATAAAAGAACCATCTTTCATGGCCAGGCACCCAGGGCTGATTCCTAAAATTGTGAACAGCCAAAGACTGCTTCCAAAAGAAAGCTGCAAGGACCAAGAGGTCTGGCTGGTCTTAACTTCCCAGGAAACACCTCTTATCTGCACTTGGGACTCTGGAGCACTGGGCTCTCCTTCCTGTGGACAAGCACCATCCATCACAGCACACATATGTGAAGGGAAGTGAGATTCTGCCTCCTAAAACTGTGAACATCAGAGGATTGCTCCCAGAAGAAAGCTGTCAGGGCCAATGTGTCTGCATGGCCTTGGCCTCCCAGGGACAGCCTCCAAAATGAAGTGCCAAGCTTTCCTTCCTGTGGAAAAGAACTGCCCTGTGCAGGAGCTTGTGGCTAAAAGTGGGATTCTAAAACTGCAAACATCTGAGGATTGCTCCCAGTGAAAAACTGCCAAAATTGACAGGTCTGGCTGGCACTGACCTCCTAAGAGCTGCCTTGCAGCTGCCCCTGAGACAGTGGTGCACATGGCTTTTCTTCCTTTGGAAAAATGTGGTCATTTGTGGCCAGGTGCCTGCTGGACAAAGGGGAATTCCACCTCCTAAAACTGCAAATGTCCAAGGACTCCTCCCAGAAACAGGACCAGCAGTTCTGGCTGGCCTTGTCCTCCCAGGGCTGCCTCTCAGCTGCCCCTGAGCCACTGGAGCATTGGGTTTTCCTTCCTGCAGAAAAGAGCCATCCTTCATGGCACACATCTGTGGAGGCAAGTGCGATTTTGCCTCCTTGGACAGTGAGTGTCAGAGGATTGCTCCCAGACAAAATCTGCCAGGACCCATGAGTCTGGCTGGCCTTTGCCTTCTGGGGACTGTCTTTCAGCTGCCTCTGACACACTGAAGTGAAAAGCTCACTTTCCTGTGGAAAGAGCCATCTGCACAGCTAGGCAGCCAGGGTCTAAAGTGGGTTAGTGCCTCCTAAAATTCTGAACATCCAAGAATTGCTCTGAGACAGAAACTTCCAGAGCAACAGGTCTGGCTGGTCTTGGTCTCCTGCAGGCTGCCTCTCAGCTGACCCCAGAACAGAGGGGTGCCAGGCTTTATTCCTGTGGAGAAGAACCATCCATCATGGCCTGAAACCTGTGGAGAAAAGTGGGATTCTGCCTCCTAAAATTCTGAACATCCACAGATGGATCCTAGAAGAAAGCCACAAGGACCAACAGATCTGGCTGGCGTTGGCCTCCAGGGCTCCACCTCTCAGCTGCCCTGAGACACTGGGGCACAGGGCTTTCTTCCCATGGAAAAGAGCTTTCCATCACCTGTGGCCTGAAGTGGGATCCACTTCCAAAATTCTGTACATCCAGTATTGTTCCCTGAAGAAAGCTGCCAGGACCAATGGGTCTGGCTGGCCTTGGTTTCCACCTCTCAGCTGCCCCTGAGGCAACAGGACACCAGGCTTTCCTTCCTGTGGAAAAGCAATGTTCTTTGCAGCCAGGCATCCCTGGATGGACTTGGGATTCCACATGCTAAAGCTGTGATGGTCTGAGGATTGCTAACACTAACAGAACAAATGGGTCTGGCCGGCCTTGGCCTCCTGGGAGGCTGACTCCATGACACTGTGGTGCCAGGAATAATTTCCTGTGGAAAAGAGACATTCCTCTTGTCCAGATGTCCATAGCCAAAATCAGGATGCCAGGATGGCATCAAATGTCAGCTGCCCGTGAGATGCAGAGGCTGAGCTGAGATCCCATCTCATCACCAGCCCTTCCTCCAGAAGCACTCCCCCCACAGCAAATCTTTCCCTGACCCTAACAACAAATGACAGTCAAAAGGTAAATCATTATCCTAATTTAGCCCAAAAAAATCCCACTGAGAGGTGACTTGGCCAGGGGATGCTGTGCAGAACAGAAGGCTGAAAAACCTGTTTGTCAGTTCTACCTATCACCAGCATTACAGTTCCTGGAAACAGCATAATGGAAATTTGCCTGCAAATAATCCAGCTCCTGTTGCCAGTTTTACCACCCTGGATGCTCTTGAGGGAAAAGATGCTATCACTTCCATGCATACTGTAAAAGAAATGCTAGAATCTGTCATTGGAAGATTAAAAAAAACACCTTTTCTGAGTCATAGAGTCTTGTGAGGACAAATAACATTCTAGCAATTTCTAGATATGAATTTACCTCAGAAAACTTTGCAAACCTCCTTGTTTCCTCCTCTCTCCATGTGAGAGCTGGCTTCCATGCACCATACTCAGATAAAACATTAGCTGTCTCCTTTTAAACTGATGGTGCTCGTTTATCAGGATTGCTGTGTTAGATTGCTGAGTAATGGATTCTGTCAAACTCTTCCCAGTCTGAAGGCGAGAAAGAGCAGGGAAGCCCCAGGCTCCAGTGAGCAGACAAAGCACAGGGATATCCCAAATGACCCACAGCCAACTGGCTTCAGGAGAGGTAAAAGTGGGAGAAGACCAAATGGAGAAAGTGCACCTGGCTGCTCAGCAGGAATGAAGGGCAGGAGTGTGAGATGAGCTTGGGCTGGCAGGCAGGCAGCGGGTGAGTCCCACACTCCAGGGCAAACCCTCATGGCCCACTGGCCCCAAAGCCAGGCTGGCAGCTGCAGCAGTGCAGGCAGATCTCTGTGCTGGGGCCATCTGCTCCTCCCAAACTGCTTGTTGCAACAAACACAGCTTTGTCTGTCAGAATGGGCTGTTTTCTATCGTGCTGCATTGAGCCAACTGGGTCACAAGTGTGGCAGTGCTCCTACCAAAAGGGAGAGGATGTGCTGAGCCAGAGATCAGCTTTAGGGAGACCCACAGAGATGTAAATGGGGACGAGGCTGCTGTGAATCCATCCTGGAATTAAAGGGCAGTAATAAAATAACTGATACCTTGTGACAGTTCTTGGAGCTCTCTCTCGGAGAGAGCTGCTGCTCAGACACAAAGCCTGTGGCCCTGCTAACAAGCACAGCACAGCCAAAACTTGTATGTCTGGCCTGGGCGAGGCTGAGTGTCTCTTCCCAGCTGGGATGGAGTGCACTTACATTCCAGTACCCACAGTAGGAATGGATCTCTAAATCCAAACAAGTTCCCCCTAACTTCTGCTACAGAGTATTAGGTACCTCTTTTCCAGATTCCTCCATATTCCCTAGTGCCCTTCCTTTCCTCACATTCCCTTTGATTCTTCCCCTATGTTATTCTGTCCTCCAGCCCCTAACTCTGGTGATAAAACTTGTTCTTTTTTGTAATCAGATAGAGTTCAACATACAGCACCAGGATTGTTCTTCATTGCTACATTCCTATTCCATGTGCATTAGTTACCTGACCTTTAAGAAGGCCTCTTTTTTTTTTTTTTTTTTTTTTTGCTAACCCTTAAGTGTTTATGACCCTGTACAGGAAATGGTAAAGGTCTTCCATAGGAACAATAAACATTTCTGATTATTCTTATCACTTTCTCTGTTATCTGACTCCCCCCTTTGGAAGTCATGTTCCTTGGTGCTCTCCTGCCCTCAGTTGCACATGGCCTGAGTAAGTTTGTGGCATTTCACTGTGAAGGTAGAGCTCTCTGAAATCAGTACACCTGCAAACACAAGCATGGGAGCCTGGGGTGGGCAGGATTCAGAAGGAATTTCTTCATAGAATCACTAGAAAAGGCTTGCCTCTCCAAGGATTGTGTCTCACAGTAAGGATGGCTCTAGCAGAGATGCAGAGTGGGATTAGAAGTACAGCAGAAAATGCTTCCACAATCACTTGGGAGAGCCTCCATCTTCTTGTGGTGAAGGCTGCACATGCAACATGCAGTGGGAGAGGTTTTGCCATTCAAGAAAGAGGCCTCTGACCTCTCCTCAGTATGTCTGTGAGCAGCAAAGACTGGGCCCTGCAGGAGCACAGGAGCTATCACTGTGTCTGGCACCAAATGCCTCATTAAGGAAAGAGATAATTTCTCAATTGCTCTCCTCTATGGCCTGGATATTTGCATTCTTTTGCCTGTTTGTTGCCTGGTCTGGGTTCAGGTCTCCATGTTTTTAAGCATGTAACAGAAACACACCAGGCCTCCAGAAGTTTCTGGTTCCCAAAGGTGAGGCACTCAGCTGCAGCAGAAGGAGTTAAAACACCTTCCTGTCATTGGAAGCCTTGCTCTCTGCCCTCAGGTTACAAAGGCAATATATAAAGCAATATATAAAGCAATAGTTAGCTGACAGTTGTGAGCCTTCCCAGAAGGGGAAACCAATTCATTCACAGGCTTGAAATTACAGCTCATTTAAGAGGCCAGGTTTGCAATTTTGCTGGCACTGTGCTCCCCAGGGCCCTGGAAGAGGATGCAGATGACTGTTTTAGCCATGGCTTTTCATTGGCACTAATTTAACAAACCCAGGGAAGAGAAGGCAGGAGCCCCATCCCTGCTCAGAGCAGGAGCAAGGAGGAGGTGGAGGAGGAGGAGGATGGCTCGGTTTGAGGAGGGTTGGAAGGAGCCAGGGATGCTGCTCTCACAACTACAAGCCTGTCACAGCTCTCTGGGCTCCCCAAAGAGAGACTGGCAGCATGAGAGAAGGCACTGCTTGGCTGGGAGAGCCTTAACCAGGAACTGCAGATAATGCAGGGTTTCTGGTTACTCCTCTCCTACTGCTGAAGGAGGCAAAACATGTGCAGGTGCATCAATCATCTTGTTCTTAACACAGAATTAGCTTTGTCTAGAACATTCCTTGCTGGAGATGCCTGCTGTGGGTTGCTGCAGCAGCCCTTAAGTACCAAGGAGAGGTTTCTGCAGGGTCCCTGTGGAGTCCCTGCTTCAGCAGCTTTTGGCACTTCAAGCCCCATCAGCCATGGAGCTGTTGCCTTTGAAAGGCCTGCACTGAGATCCCTATCATTTGTGATAATACCCCCATCTTTATCTGCTTCACACATCACTGTGCTATAACTGCAATTCTCTGGCTCCAGTTCCCCATCTTTTGCATATTTTGAAAGCACTAAACTCTGGTGAACACATGATTAGGAAAGAGCATTCCCCAGACTTCTTGGTATTTAACTTGATTAGATTTCTCACCTTTGTAAAAGCATTTTATCTGGCTCTTCTGTGAGACCTGAGCTGTCATTTCATGTTGTCCACACTTTTCCTTCTTCTTCCCCCATCATTTTAACAAGGAAACTTTCCTCTCCCTATAGCTAGTGGCACTTTTTAATACTTTTTTGACTGCTTGCTTATTGAGACTGCTGTTCTGATGAATGTCATTCTTCAGCAGCCTCTTGCTCCAGCCAAGCTCCATCAATAATTCAGCCACGCCTCAATAACATTAGCTCCGGGTGAATATGATACTCCTGTCAATTAAGTGACTGAAAGGGCTCAAGAGGTACAGGCAAGAGGTTTCTCTCAATTTTTTGAAACTCTCTTCTGAACTTCTAAAAACTGAGCTAGTTCACTGAGTAAAGCTCAGAGCAGTTTGACGCAGCTCAAAAGGTGCCAAGCGACTTAAGCAATGAATGTGCTAAAGCCCATGAGGCTCCATTCCCTTGCTTGTCTCCACCTGCTCTGACTGACATTACATTGCACATTACCTGGGACAAAGCCTATCCCTGTTCACATGCTCCTGGCTTCCTGAGAGGCTGGAACATGACTGCAGCATGTCTAGACAAACATTATCTTTGTGACTCTTTGCTTAGGAACAGCCTTGCTTAACTAGCCTGGGGCAAAAGGCAGCTAAAACTCTGAGAAAGGTTACTCTGGTATTTTGGTTGCCCACCTAGAGACACTGCAAAAATGGTCGGTGCTGAATTCTACATAAGACCCCACAGTTCCCTCCTGTTGTGCATTACCCAAATTTCTGGCATCTCTTCAAGCCCCAGCATCCCTTGGCCACCACATCCTGCAGCAGAACAGCTCAGACACAGATTTATGGAAGGGATGGTTGTTTGTAGGCACAACTGTGCAGGTGCCAAACACCATCCCAGCAGCTCACAGGGCACATAGACCTGTGGCAGTGCTCAGCACAGGGGTGATTTTTAAGTCCTGAAGCTCAGAGCTGCTCGACTGGAACCAAGTACAGTTGCACAAGCCCCTGCTCCCTCTCTTGCTGCATTCATTTAATGAATGCTTGATTAGGCATTGATCTCTGTCTTCTCACATTGGAGGCCCTGAAGTGTTTGGAATTGTCTGTGGGGAATAGTGACTTGGAATCACTCAGAATATATAGGGCCTTGTGGACAGTGTATGTGTGACCTGGATGGAAAACAGTCTTGTCTTCCTGCTTTCATCACTGGCCACTCGCTGAACTCAGGTATTTGGAGAGAGCTCAAAGAACCAGAAGGCATAATTAGTTGTGTGGAGGCCAACAACAGGGGTTTGAGGAAGCTCTTTCCCTCTTGGGCATTGCTGTACTCACCAAGGGTGGGAGAAAGGCTTGAACTTGTTATGAGTTGGCTGCTGCTCTAAGGCCTTCCCTGACTGTAGCCCTGGTCCTGATTCCCATTCTAGGGGAAAGTGCCAGGGCTAGTCCTCTGTCAGGGATGAAGGGCTGAGTGAGGTTCAGGTTCCACAGGAATTTGAACAGGAGGAGCTAGAACCAGCCTGCATTACTGGTCTTCTCCTTATAAAAAAAAATGCAAGAGTTGAGCAATGAAAATGCCTCATTAACCCAAACTAATTGTGTGAGAAAGAAGACAGTCACCTAGCAAATTAAGAGAAAAATAGGTGTTATCTTCTCAATACAAGAATACAGGGCTCTAGACTCAGCTCTGCAAACCCTTGCAACCACAAAGAAACTGTACCAATACTGGTGGTAGAAGGAGACACAGGAAAAGAAGTGCCAAGTCTCATCAGAAACAGGAAGAAAGCAGGAGAGTACTGGCCCCAAAAATCCCTTGCTGTGGTCACTGTTTGTAGGGTCACTATTATGGCAAAGCTCAACCCCAACTCTTACAAAACTCTGCTTCTTCTAGTTCTCTCTTACCAAACCAAAAAGCCTCTCAGGAGCATTTCTGTCTTTTTCTGATGCCACTTAGTGCCTTTCCCCAGCCTGCTCAGCTGGAGCTCAGTGCCTCAGCCCTCAGAGCCCCTCAGCCACCACCATTTCTGCAGGGAAAGGAGGGGCCAGGACTGACAGGAACTACCTGACAGCAGCAGGGAGAAGGGCAGCTGTAAAACCACTGGGAAAACTGCACCAGAGGCAGCATTTGGACTGGAGAGTAGCTTGGACAGCAGGTACTGAGTCTGCAGCACAGATGATGGCAGAAGCTGCAGGAGTTACTGGGCAGCTACACTACAATAAAAAAACATGCAATGAGATCACTCTTCAGAGCTTACTTTTGATGATAACTTGGGAGAGGGGAAGTCAGACCAACTAGAGAGTGCACCTGGAAGCACAGCAAACCTTCAGGATGTCCACCCCCACTCTCTCCCCAAAGAACACTGACTCACACTGATGTCACCTTAACCAGAGCCGAGTGTTTAATTGAGTGCAAGGGAGTGACAATGGCACAGTGGTTGTGCTGGGAGGGTGATTCCCACTGTGCAGGGGCATGGAACCTTCGGAACAGAAGTAAAGAAGTGAAGGCAGATCCCTCTTACAGAGTACAATGAAAAACAACTCATGCACCTGGGGGCAGCATTGGAAATAATGATGCCTCCTAAGGACTTGCAAATACCCAGGCCTGAGGCATTTCAGCTTGACTGAAATGAGAGATTTGTCAGCACAACTGATTCCCCAACATCAGTACTGAATATCAGGCAACGGAGCTAAGGTTTGTTTTTTATACATATATATATATGTATATATAAATATATATAAATATACATATATATATATATATATATAAAGCGCCTATCACCATATTGATAAACATTCTTTGGAACACTCTGAGGGCAGAGGTAAGAGTAGGAGTCAGCCTGTTGGCACCTCAGCACTTCTGTTTCTAACCAATTAAAAAAATTAACAACAACCAAAAAAAAAAAAAAAAGCCACAAGACTGCTGCCAGCCTGCCTGGCTGGTGTTTAATACTGCTACTCCATCAGGGTTGGAGGGAGACCTATTGTGAATGGCAACAGTTTGCACTGTGACTTCTCCAGCTGTGCTGCAGAGCAGTGCAGGAGTCACAGGAGGGCAGTGGGATGCAAAGGCTCAGACCTGTCACCAGTCAAAATGTGTCAGCAGCAGGGAGCTCCCACGAGGAGAGAGCTAACTGTGCACAAAGCTCTCTCTCTTTCTCTCTCTCTGTGCTTAAGGCTGAGTCAGGGACCCTTTGGACTCTTCCCAGACCACCAGACAGAAATATGTGTCAGTTATAAATACATCACGTCAGCTGGGGGGGGCGTGGGGTGTGGTTGGAATGGAAGAATTTAGAACGGGTGCAGGGAGGAGAGAAAGGAAAAAGACATCTTACGTTTCCAGCACTGGAAAGAACAGTTTTGACCTCACGCAATAAGTCACTGGACCTTTTCAATAGTCTGATCTGGCTTATGCCCCCATCATCTTTAACACATTAGAGGGAATGCTGGCTGGTCAAGGGTTAAACAATCCCACACAGTGGAGAGCAAATCTGCAGTCTGCTGAGAAGATCCCAGCCACATCACTGATGATCTCAGAGTCCAACTTGAAGGAAGGAAGCAGCATCTCGGTCTCACACGTCGCTCAGGGCCTGCAGAGAGCAAAGACAAACTGTCAGCATGGACCTGCCACAGCTCCACCAGCCAAAGCAGAAATATGAACCACCAGCTGTGCAACACAGTTATGGTATTTGCCTTCATCTCTAGACACTCTAAGGAGATTTTTTCTGGAACCTGCAGTTGCAGCCTAGTGGGGAGATGATGGAATAATGTGGAAATACAAACTATCCTTCAAGAACAAGACTGAACTGTGCTGGAGCATCCTTTCTTTAGCCTCTGATTTGCATAGAAATCACAACTACATTTTATCTCAGGCTTTTGGAGCTTTCCAGTGAGAAAGCTGCAGGCTGTTTCTTGACCAGTTTCTGCAGGCTCTTGGACCTGGCTTTGATAGGTGAAGTAGGAGTGATCTGTCATCAAGGCATGGGACACCAGCCCAAAGAACAGCTCCTAAATGAACTCCAGTTTCCCCTGACTGACTCATACTCTGCTCTGTCATAGAACGTGCTGTCCTGCTCTGACTCGCCCACAGAAGTCTTTGGGACTGCAGGAAATCCCCAGTCCTGTCTACCCCCACTCCTGCCTCAGCCTTGAGGGCAGCTTGTGGCCCAGGCTGGCTTACCTTCCGTGCAAACTCTGGCAGGATGAACGCTGCCCGGTGAATATCAGAGTTGTAGTATTTCAGACTCCTCTCCTCCACTTGCTGCTGTGACAGCTGCTGCACAGGCTCCCGGAAATTTGTGTTCTGCAAAAACAAATTCAGGTAGCTCTGACTATTTGGGTAAGGAGCCAAAGCTCTGTGACAGGCACCCTGATGCATGGCAGAGATCTGAGATGACTCACAGGGAAACAAATAACTTTCTGTTCTAGTATGAGGTCAAAGGTTTTGCACAGCCCCAGTCTCAAGAGCTGGGGTTTATGCTCTGTAACTCCTGTGACCAGCCCTTATGCACAGATGTCAGTGCATGAGGTCACACTCATGAGCCATGTGCCAGATGAAGCTGTGAGAGCACCCGAGCATCCAAGAAACAAGGCTTTGCTCTTCAAAGGAGAATCCATGTTTGTGTTAAGTTTGGCACAGGGCTTGCTGCCAGCATCCCAGATTCATCATGTACAGCAGCACCAATGCTGACACCCCAAAACCATCTGACAGTCACATTGAAGCAGACTGAGAAAAGAGTAAACTTCAGTGGTCTGACAGAGTTACCAGCCCACATCCTAACACTGACTCTCACTTGCAGGCCTCTGTAAGCAGATTCCCACTCACAGGCTGGTTCTTAGCAGGTGCCCACTTTGTAACAGACAGCATCAATCAGCCAAAGCCTTAACATGCTCTGGAAATTGCTAGTGACTTTTTCCCCTCCAAGTTTGTTGTACTACACAGAAAATTATGACCATTTCTAAAGCAACTGATGAATTCTGCACTTCATTTAGCACTGAGCAGGCTGCATTGCAGCTCTAGGCCCTGGGCTTGCAGAGCCAGGAGCATCAAGAATCTTGAGGCCCCACACTGGGAGATTTCTGTGCCACAGCTCCAGCTCTGCAAGGGACAGCCTCAGGCAGGCTTCTAGGGAAGGAAAAAGGGCACTTGAGGTGCCAGAAACTCACGGGGTTCTTGCTGCAGAGCATGAAGCCAATCTGCCCGCTGGGATATGTGGGGATGGTGCAATAGGCGTATTCCACCACCGGGAACAGAGACTTGCAGAACTGACGCATCTCCTTGATGAGATCCAGGTGCAGCCACTGGCACTCACCTGCAGGCAGAAAGGAAGGCAGGGTGCAAGGTGAGAGCTGCCCCTCTTCTCTGCACAGACCTGTGCCAGGTTAACAGTGGTTCCAAGTCTCAACCTGTACAGATCATGTTGTTTCAAGGACGAGACAAGACCCTTATGCCAGTTGTGCTAAGCCCAGTCCAATAATTAATGAGCTGACACAGACATATCTGAGAGATGACACGTTTCCCTCCCTGCATCACATCTCCCCAAGCAGAGCCCCCTCTGTGCCTCACACTTGGTACATAAAGGTCTTGCATCAGCCTCATCCCAGGACAGCATCCTCACCTTGGCAGCAGAGAATCCCATCTTCTCGCAGGGCTGTCTTCATCAGCTGGTAATAAGATTCTTTGAACAAACTTTCTGCAGGACCTGGGAGAAAGGTGAATACAGAAAATCTTTGAGCCTAGGTGAACCCCAGCCTGCACCTAGCAGGGCAAAACAGCCAGGATTTTAGCTTTGCTAAATTGCAAGCCCAGGTCCTCTATTAAACAAAGTCCTAGCAGCTGCCTCTTGCTTCACAGAGCATTTAATAAACAGAACTCCTGCTCCAAACTGCCTTTTAGAGATGCCTCTCTCGGTGTTGACTAGAGAAAGATGGAAAGTGACTCAGACTCATTGATGGGTTCCTAAAGTGAGGTGCCATATCTACATTTGTTCTCCCCCTACCTCAGTTTCCCCCTTCAGAAATACAGCAGCCTCACCACAGCCATCTCAGGGTAGGTGCTGCACCAACAGTGTGTGAGCCACTGCTTTATCAGCAGGCACAAGTGCAAAGCTGCTCTCTCCAGCATGGTGCTTTATCCCCCATGGGATTGCTGGGCTCAGGGGACAACTCTGCCAGAAGAAATAGTTGCTGGAGTTGAATTTTGAGGAGAGAAATGCAGCAGTAGACTTGAATAATTAGCAGCTTACTAATACAATTTTATGGTTTCCATCCTTCCCCTTCCCTACTAAAAGAACAAAGTCAGCAGCAGCCTTTTCACTTGAAAGGATCCTGAAGGAGGTTGGCATAACTTCCAAGAGGTAGGCACAAGAAAAATAATGAAGGATGTATGTGGAAGGCAGTGCCCTTTTATGGCCAGAATTCTTACCCATGGGGTCAGACGAGTCGGTGATAATCACATCAAAGGCTTCTTGATTTTGTTTCATGAACTCAAAACCATCTCCCACATGCAATGTCAGCTTAGCACTGGAATACCCCACTGCCATCCCTGGGAGGTACTTTTTAGATACCTGGATCACATCCTGCAACACAGAGAGCACAAGTGTGTCAGATGAGGCTTACAAGAAGCTGCTTCTCAGACTTCTGTGCAGCTGTGACTGGAAGAACAGCACGAGTCATTTCCTTCCGTAGCTTCAGCTCAAGTCTGACTTCCAGTGAAATCCTCAAGAGCTGCCAGCATCTTCAGCCAGCAAGCTACTCTCAGCCCTCTCCTACAGGCTCAGGGTCCAGTGACACTTGTTCTGTCCATGCCAAACACAACAAAAACCTGCAGCTTCACAAACTCCCTGAGGAACTGAGCAAATGTGATTACAGGTCAGGCTGCTCTGTGCTCCTTCTCCCTGTAGAATATCACTTGCACAGGTGATCTCAGCTAAATCAATTTATTTTTCTTCCTAAGTAAGATCGTGCCAGCAGGTTTCTGAATGCAAGGTAAGAAACATCCCCATCTCTGCACCATAGCCATTATATCAATCCTCCTGAAAGATTAAGTTTTCTCTTGAAAATTGTGAGACAGCCACTGCTCTGGGCCCAGCAATTGTACTGAACATTACCAGCTTCTCACAGCTGGCAAAAACAAAAAAATATGCTGGTGTCAGGCAGTGCTTGTTAAAACCAGGCATGTTAGCCTACTTAGCTGGCAGACACAGCACACAGTCTCATATAGCAGTATTTCCTGTTCTTAATAGAGCTTTGCTTTGGGCAAAACTTTCTGAGAAAGTAAAATATCAGGCAGAATAGAGTAGAGTAGAATAGAGTCAAGTAAAGTAAGACTGGAGGACTGGGAAAAGAGTAAACTTCAGTGGTCTGACAGAGTTACCAGCCCACATCCTAACACTGACTCTCACTTGCAGGCTTCTGTGAGCAGATTCCCACTCACAGGCTGGTTCTTAGCAGGTGCTCACTTTGTAACAGACAGCATCAATCAGCCAAAGCCTTAACATGCTCTGGAAATTGCTAGTGACTTCCTCCCTTCCAAGTTTGTTGTACTAGACAGAAAATTATGACCATTTCTAAAGCAACTGGTCCATCTATGACAGAAGCAAGTCCACGCTGCTTGTTTCCTGATTTTGGTTGCAAGAGATTGCTCAACAAAGCAACCATCCCCCTCGGCTAGGAGCCAGGAGTATTCTGTTCAGCAGCGAGGGAGAGGGAAAAGCAGCACCTCCACAAAGCCAGGGCACTCCTCCAGATCCCGTGCTTGGCCCACGTCTGCCTGGAAGGGCCTCAATCGTGTATGTGTGAAAGAAATCACATGGAAGAGGCAGCCAGCTGCCACGTAGATGACTTGTAAGGCAAAGAGGGGGCGCTGTCATTGTCACGCCAGCAGAACCAGCAGCAAACGCGCTCGGTGCCGACGAGAGACAGCAGGTGAAACCGCGGCCCCCGCGGTTGCTGTGAAGTCGGGCTCGTTTTGCCCGGCCCGAGGTCCCGGGGCTCCTGCACGCAGCCGGGAGCCCAACGCACCTCATCGATTTCGCACTGCACCACGGACTCCACGGTCGGGTGTTTGACCACCTCTCGCAGCACTCCCCCGTCGCCGCCGCCGATGATCAGCACCTGGCAGAGAAAGGGCAGAACGCCGGCTGTCAGCGGGGTCGGCTCGGGGCAGCTCTGGCCAAAGGAGAACGGCGTGAAAGCCCTGCGGGCCCACGCTGCCTGCCGACCGGAGATGAACCGCGGGGCCCACGAGGCTGCCGGCCCCTCTCGCCCGA
>JAHLSL010000203.1:1457662-1473310 GCA_025920805.1 Petroica traversi
GGGGAAAGGGCGCGCCCGCCCCGCTCCGGCACGGCCTCTGCTCCGAGGGCACCGCTCCGCCCCGCCCGCCGAACCCGTTTTCGGGAGAAGTCTCAGCTGGGTGTTTTAGCAAGGTTGGGTGTAATGGGGATGGATTGTGTTGGATTTCACGGGGTGGCTGCGGAGAGCATCTCTCGAGAAGAAAGGCTGAGGCAGCTTGGCCTGTTCAGCCTCTAGAAGAGACGGGTGACAGGGGACCTCATTAATGTGTGTTGATACCTAAAGGGGGAATGCCAAGAAGAAGGAACCAGGCTCTGCTCAGTGGTGCCAGCCACTGTGACACAAGGCAACGGGCAGAAACTGATGCACATTAAGTCCCAGCTAAACATTAGGAAGAACTTTCCTGTGTGGGTGACCAAGAACTGGAACAGATTGCTCAGAGAGGGCATGGAGTCCTTTCCACTGGACAAAATCCTGTGCCACGTGCTCTAAGGGGACCCTGCTTGAGCAGGGAGATTGACCAGATGATTTGCTGTGGTCCCTACCAACTCCAGCCATCCTATGATTCTGTGGATGCCATAAAAGCAGATTCAGTTCTCATGCTGGTGGGCCCAGGCGAAGGCTCAGCAGCCTTACAGAATGTGGCATGAGCTGTGAGCAGCAGACTTTGGGGGAAATGCACCAAGGTTATACCAAGAGTTGTTCTTCAGCCAGGTCACACAAAGACCTCCTACAACTGCTGCACCACAACCTCACAGGAGGGGACTCCAGTGCTACAACTTCACAGGTACAACCAAGTGAATAAAGCATGTATGTAGTTGCTAGTCACTTCCAGTAAAGACGTTTTTAAAACCTATGGCAACTCATAAAGGGAAAACAGAAAAAGACTAAAATTAGGATCATCCTTGAAATGTCACTTTCCTTAGAATTTAAAGCAGAGGATTTAAACCGCAGAGATTTTAATATCCCCAGGGCCAATATGGCTTTTGCTAACACTTGTTCTTCAAGTTAAAAAAATAACAAGAACTTGTAAAGATAACAAGGAAGGAATTAGCAGCCCCTGCAAATACTCTTGGAGAGAATTGCTATTTAACTGCCTCTTTACAAACACATTCTCCAATATTCAGCCATGCAAGCAGATTTTGTAAGCAGAAAGAGACTGTTCCACCATTACAATGCTGCTTAGCCAGCACTGTTCACACTAAGAATCCTAAGAAGGAAAGCCCCTCTCCTCTCTTCCTTCCACTCCCTACTTCCCAGAAACAGGGAAAAAGATTGAAATTTAACTAAATCTCAAGCCTCCTCATAGTCTTTTAAAAACGAAACCCTGTTAAAATGTCATGTTCCTACCTCTCCACAGCAATATTACCAGCCATCAGAGGTCTGCATTAGAATAAGCTCTGTCACTGACCCATCAAACACTGATGATACTGTTCTGATACTCTTTCTACAAAGACTTAAAGATAACTCACTGTGGGTATTTAAAACCTTGAGATGTTAGTTTAGTTGTAGAGATTCAGTTGCAGACAGAACCCTCTGCCTCTCCCCATCACAACACTGCCAGTTTGTATTTTTCCCTTCTGTCTAATGCTCTTACTTTCACTCTGGAACTTTATGGTGAAGCCATTGGTCTCCTATACCTCTTTTTTCCCCCTTAAAATACAATCTTTCACTTTAAATACACAAATACTGCAAGGTAAACATGCTCTTTTCCCATATACCTTGTCTTGTAAGAGATGAACTGTGCAGTTCAATTTGTAAGCACGATCTATCATGAAAGACAATCTGGCCTCATTTCCTTCTCTGAGCAGCTGGGGTTTGAGTCATATCTACTGAATCTCTGTAACTTCTGTGCTACCTTTAGAGATGACAAGAGATTCCTCCCATACTCCAGTGACAGCTGGGTCTGCACTTCAGGCAGCTCCAAGAAGTGATAAATTAGCCTAATTATGTCTGAGGACACAGGATATACTTCCAAAATTATAAACAAAGCAACACTGTGAATATAGTTCGAAAAAAGCGCAATGTGACTATAACAAAAGTGACATCAATTAACATGTTCTTCCTTTTGGAAAAAAGGGATTTTAATGGCCTTAAAAACTTTCCTGTACAAAAACTGATCAATGACTGGCATTGGCTTTCCCATGGTGGCAACGAGTCTAACTATTGTTTCATTCAGCAGCAGCTCCCACAGGTCCTGCAACAAAGATTATCTCTTTGGCCAGTGGTGTGTGGAACCCCTGCAAAAGAGTTAAACAAACACTTTAACTCTTGCTCTGAATTCAATGGAGATTGAAAACTGATGTGTTACAATGATTCTATCAAGAAAGGGCCCTGAGGCAGACAGAACTCCTCCCCCTCCAATGCTGCCCTTAAGCAGTGTTGCCCTTTTATGAAGAAGTAACACAATAATCAAATCCCATACGCTAAATATTAAGTATCCATTCAGAACAAGAATGTTCATATCAGCAGTACTGTTATTCCTCCCAAGCCAGGCAGATGCTCTCTTCACTTCCACCTATTTCTGATCAAAAAAAGCAACTCCCACACCCTTTAACACAACTTTTACCTCAGCATTTCAAACCTCCACCCAGACTTGTCTTTGATTGCATTAATCCTAAATTCTTGGCTTTTTCTTTCTTTTTTTGTCCTTTAAACTGATGTCAGGCTGTGATGCAACCTCTTCATATGCTAAAGCTCCCACAGCAGTAGAGGACAATAGCAAAGCTCTGCCCATGGCTCTGGGGCAGGGATGTGCAAACACTCCAGCTGGATGAGAGCAGGCTAAAAACAAACCTTTCAGCTTTCCCCGCCAGGTAGGACATGCTCCTGTTTCCAGACTGTTGAAGTTTGTTAGCTCCAGCAAACCTCTGCACAAACAAACAAAACACCACCACAGTGAGGTTCCTGCCAAGTATATTCCATGAGATTCATGTTCTGCCAGATCTTTCCAACCCCACAGAAATCTGCTCATTGACTTCCCAGTCACAGAGTTCCCTAAGTATGCATAAAAAGGCAACACAAAACATTGTGTCTGTTTATCAGCAAGCCATGGTTTGATTGCTTATGGGTTTTTTCTTCTTTTCAGTCTCAGTTAGCAATAAGTTAAGAAAAAAATCTCTGAGCTGAGACTTTTCTAATAACAGTACTTGGAGAGGTACACAAGCAACACACAAACCTGGTATGTCCTGGAACCACTGGAATGCCTGTGATTTTTGAGAATTTAATTTGGTACGGGAATTTGTGGTGGTTTGCTGCTGTCCAAGCATAATGCTTGTGATGTATAGAGATATAGGTATGAGCAATGTATGAATAGATGGGAAACAAGAGAGTCTGAGGGACACCAAGGAAGCTCCTCCTGAATGGGAGGAGATATTAGTAAAAAGCATGAACTTGTGACAGGAAGCTGCAGGAAGTTAGCAGGTGTCAGGGAACATTCTGCAGATGAGAAAATATCATGTGCCCTCCCAGAGAGCCCCCAGCTGTACATACAATCCCCCACATTTCTGTTCCTCCTATCATGACAAGCCCATACCTTGCCTGTGTAAGCTTGCTTGGCAGGATCAAATTGTGGCAACTGTTTTGATTTGCTGCTTCCTAATAGAGAGAGGAGAGAAGATGTCACTAAAATTCTCTGCAAAGAACAATGCATTCCACAGTGTTCCTCTGATGATATGGAGGTTTCACTACAGTCATCCACACAGTAAAATCCAGAACAATCTTTTGGGGCAGGAGATGTTTTTGAATAGGTGCTTTTTTACAAAGGAGTCGAATCTCCTTTGCTTTCTAGTTCCTCTGTCCAATTAAACAGGTAAGAGAAAAGAAACAAAATCCAAATCCACAACCCACTTGGCCAATTGTTTCAGGATTTCATTTCCAAATCAGAAAAAGGATACTAAAATGTACATTCCTCAAGTCAGCTCCTTGACAAATTTCCCCAGTGTAAGGTTGTAACAGTCTGTACTGCCTTGGCACCCACACTCACCCAGCCTTCTCAGGGCTCAGCTGGCAAGACTTTCCACAGCATGCAGCACTCTAGCAAGGGATCAGATCTTACCTGCAAACACTTTGAAGTTGGAATTGCTGTAATCAAAGGGGGTAAACTGCCTTGGTGCTTCCAGCTCCTCTGGTTTCTCGGGCGTTTTTTGCCGTTTCTTTTCTTGTGTTGGCAACTCTGCTCCTGTTTCTGCTCCCATTTCACTTGTGTCTCTCTCCCTCTTCCTGTTAGCTTGTTCCTGCTATGAAAGCAGCCCACCAAACAGAAAAAAGGCTAAGTTGGAGAAAGGAGAATGAAACATCTCATTGGGCAAATTAACTGCTCAGCGGAGCCAGGCTCCAGTGACTGCTCTTGCCTTTGGCAATAACAGGATGGGGAGAAAGCTCTGTGCTCTTCCTGGGGCCTAAACTGCTCACAGTAGAGACTTTCTCCTCACAGTAGGGACTTTTATGAAAAGCCAAATTGTCATTTCACAAGATATTGGAAGCTGAAATCTGCTGTGGCCCAACTGGCATATTTGGGGGAATCTATGCAGAACAACTGAGGAACCTTAAAGGAAATGAGGAGCAGAGGAGCATCAGTGGAAAACATTCCCTACTGAACACATGGAGGGATGTAATGATGTGCACAGCACGATTAGCAGGGGCCAGACTACTATCAAAGCACTGTCATTCAGGAATTTCAGTTACACAGCTCAGAGTTTCACTCTAAACTGTATTTTAACAGTCAAGACCAGCAATGGCTGGAAGGAGGGATTCTATGACATACCATGGCTTGCTGACGAATGGATACAACGTTTTCTGTTGCCTTTTTGTGCAACTTCTGCGCCTGGGCACGGGCAGCTGTGGAGGCAAACAAGCACTACTGTAAAAGGCAGGAGGAAGTTAGCCAGGGGCTTAGAAAAAGCAAGCACAGCAGCTTGTATCAAGTCTCAAACTAAACAGGGTACAAATATTAACAAATAACGTCATTCATCAAGAAATCCATTATCTATAGGAGCAACTTATGTGCCTTGAGAAAACCATGCTGGCAGACACAGCAAGGAAGAGAAGAATGGCTGTACCTGACTGCTGGGCTGCTTTCTGATTGGTTTCATTCTTGGACTTCTGTACTGATGCCTGACTCATCAACTTCCATCGATTGCTGATCTACAATGAAAAAATATTACCTGGAAACACTTTCTCTAAAGTTTTACGGCAAAAAGTTGTTTATAAACTTGCTAACATATGCTGGTCTTCATTAAGAGTACAAAAGATCAAATTTGACTGTAAAAGACATTAAGATCTGCTGCACCATGTGAAATAAAACCAAATGCTTTAAAAATTCCAAGCTACAAAAAAGTCTTGAGAACAAATGCAGATACTTCAGTAGAGTTTTCAGCTCTGAAAGACAGGAACTATATAGCAGAATGTCTCCAACCCCTAGTTCTTCAAGGGATACGAATGTAACAGAATCATGTTAAGTTTCTCATGAAGTATCCAAGAAGAAAAAAAAAAAGATCCATATTGCTGAGGCTCCCAATGGAAAATAAACAACATATTTGTTTCTTTTGTACTACTTGGCAGAAAATTTTAGCACCAGTCTTACTTCATAAATTTTTGATGATGGGTCAAACTTTGCAGATTGTGATACATAGGCAGAATTCTCCTCTGGAGGTAGGTACTGCAGAGAGGAAAAGAAATTCACTTTAATGCACGTGACATTCAGCTCATTGCTAAAATGCTACTTGTTGTAAATCAGTGAGTTCATCTGAAGAAATATTCTACAGATGGAACACCTTGTGAAAAAGAAAGAAGTCAACACAGCTATTGCCAAGAGAAATATTAAAAGAAAAAAAACAACTAAAGGCCCCTCCCCACAAAACCAAAACATCCCCAACAGACCAACTGTCAACTGCACATCAGAAAAAAACGATGATATTATTTTCTAGTAATTTACCACTCCAAATGTATAACAGCATTCTATTGTTCTTCTGATTCATTACAAGAGTAGAATCAGCTCACTAATCCAAGCCATAAAGGACAGATGAAAAGGTAATGCAAATCTGAAAAACCTAAAACTTGCTTAAAAAATGGTCAATGGCCTATTTACTATGCAGAATATCCAAGAGGTATTCAAATGTATTTTGAAAACAAGTCCACACATGTGTCTTTGCAAGAAGGACAATCCCTTGATTCCAGTCAGAGAGCAGGAGCTGATCTCTATCAAGCCCTTTTGACAAGCCTGGCAAACTAGCTCAGAGCATCCTCTGCACTGAGTAATTTGAGTCCCACTGTCGGGAGCTTTTACCATTTTAAATGGGTTTTCAAAGGACTCCATTATTAGCTGAGCTTTCCGCTGTGCAGTGGTTAAAGTCCTCTTATTTCCTTCATTTTCATCACATTCCTTAAAAGAAAGGAAAAAAAGGAAGAAATATTAACACAAATATTCTTTTGGTTTGGCTACTGCCATGCTGCTTCTCACTCTGAAATCCCACTGATAGCAGTGATCCTCCAGAGACATGGAATTAATTTAACCTTGCTGGCCTCCAAACCCAGTTGTCCTGGTTAGGCCATATGCCTGACAGTACCATTGCCATGCATTCCCACCTTGTTTCTTTCAACACTTCCACACAGTTTTATCAGATTATTAAGTCTGTTTTCTAATATTTCAATACTGACACTGTCACAAACATACTGCTTACACTGAATATGCTGACAGTGGCAGTAGCAACAAGACATGCTGACTCTGGCTGACTATCTTGAATATCCATGGTCCTCTCACTGTCTGAAAAGAGACAAACATCTTCCAAAACTGGTGCAGGATCTGCATGAAAAGGAGACAAAATTTTTATTACATTCTTGTGTATTTCAGTGCTCTTTTGCATCATGAATTTCCCTGAAAATTTTTTCAGGACTTATTCCCCCATGTCAAAGCTCTACCACTGCATTATTAGCACAGCTTTCAGTTTTCCTCTAAATTACCCAAGGCAGAGTTACTCTGAAAATCATCCATAGGAATCCGTGAACTGTCATGTGGTCCAAATAAGGCGTTTTCCAGCTTCTGCAGAGAGATTTAAATTACAAACACTATTAATATACCATCAATCTATTATTTTCACATACCCCAGAGACACTTTAATGAAAATTACAAAAAAGGAATGAAATTCAAGTATGGAATATTCTTAGTGTAGCTCATGTGCCAGAGCACATTGAATCAAAAGGCTTCCTGTGCAAACACCTACGAGCTAATGAGATGCTTTACTTCATACACAGGACAAGAGAGAATGAGTCAGCCTTAGAAACTCATCTGAAACCTCTCTTCTTACAGCTCTGCCAATATATCCTAACATATGTGAAACAGTCTAGCAGCCAGAGTGTTTGCTGATGAAACTTAAAGTGCTGCTTTAGGTGGTATGTAAAACATCAGTTTATAGCTGGCAATATAAATCTAGCAGAGAAAAGTACCACTAAGCTAAAGCAGAGACTTGTAATATGGACGAGAGAAGCAATTTACTAGCAGGTAGAATTTTGATACATTTGTTTCTAAGTTTAAAGCTTAAGACACAAGGTAAAAATATAATGCAAACAGTACCTCAGGGCTGGGTAGAGGTGCTCTCTTCTTGACTGCTGAAGTAATCTCTGACTAGAATAGGAGAAAAAAGTAAGTCCCACTTTAAAGCCCCATTTCGTCTAGACTGGCCACCTTATCAATATTTTCAACATATTTATTACAAGCTAGCAGGTTAATAAAATTACTTTCTTCTTCTCCTGCAGTGTTTCCACTTGGCTCTACATTTAAACACCTTACACAGAAAGGCCACATTGTTACTCACAAATGTTGTTTTTTTTCACTACAGGATGCAAGCTGTATTAACATCAACATGCTGATGATATATTTTAACTAATGAACGTCTTACACCTAGGGGTTTTTTTGCCTCACCATAGCTGTAACACATTTATGAGTCCATTTACATGGCCAGCAGATTCCACAAGGCACAGTTCTTCCTTACACAAGCAAATGTGATGTGCAGTATAAGACCAAAAACTGCATTCTGTTCAAGCAGTGTCTCTGTTTACTGATCCAGTTTTCCAGGAAACTACACTATGTGTAAGCCACTATACAGTAGACAGGCAAGAAGTTGCAACAAATCTTTCTGCTCTACTACAGAACACTACATTCAGTGTTCAAAAAGCAAACTTCAGCATACACATCATCACAGGTCACCCAGGTCACCCTTCAGCTTCAGGGTCTGGCTTAGGGAATGCCACGGATTAGTCCCCTGTGAGGTACAAAGTACTCCTACCTTTACAAGAGGCATCTCCCGGGCCTGCTGAATGAGCAGATGCAATTCATTAATCTGCTGACGAACAAGTGGTGGGACAGGGTTACAGCAAGCAATGATGCCCTGGGATTCTCTGGAGAGAGAGGAGAAGAATTCAGTGTGCTGTATTTATGGCTGGTACGTTGGGCATTTGCATTCAAAGGATGTGCAACTGGCTATAACCACTATCCTGACTGTGACAGAGCAAGACAAGTCAGATTAATGTCTGTGATTAAATTCTCAGGTTTGTGCAGATGAGGGAAAGCCACCAAATCAGCTCTCCTCTCACTCAGGTTTTCGGTGGTCTGTCTGTTCCCATCATAATTTCATTCAGTATTCACCTATGAAAGCTGAGCCCAGAAGTAAACCTGACTTTAGAGATGCATTTTTATTATTCTCAAGTACGGATGTTAAGTGATGAGTGCCCAATGTTTGAGGAAAACACTGTATAAACTGGGTGTTTTAAGGGATCTGTCCCTTGCCCTCCCTACCCCTTTATGAGCTGTAAAAAAAAAATCCAAGTAAGTTTTGGGGGAACTCCCCCCTCTCTTGCTCTGTAAAAGTGAAGGAATCTCAGAGGGAATGTGTGACAAAGAGCAATGCAGAGGAATGTGGTTTATTAGTGCAATACAATCCAAGTGATGTATCTCAGAAGACTGGAGCCTTCTGAAGGAAAACTGCTGCTTATTTCTCTTCCACACTGAACAACGATAGAGAAAAGCTGGAAGTACTGACAGCTGGAAGGAAGGGACTTGATGGATATTAAGATCAACTAAGAACAGTGAACAGTGTTCAGTGTGAACAAAACTTACTTGGGCAGCTCCTCTGCAATCTTCAACAGCATATGATTTGGAAGCACGTATCTACAACACCAAGAGGTGGTATGAATGTAACAGAATGTTAAAAACACTTAAAAACACCTTCAAAGTACACAACTCTGCCCCCATTACAAGGTCTGAGATAATGAAATCAGTTAAAAAGAAAAGAAATATAACTTCTGTGTAACAAGCAACCTGAGGTAGTAATTTTTACAGGTAACAAAGTCCCATCTCAGGGGAGGAAGGGGCATAATCCAAGAGATTTACTGAAGTATTAAGCCAATGTCCATAACAGAAGACTTCCTACCCTGTGCTCTCATCCTCTTGACGTGCTATCTTGTCTCTCCATGCAAACAGCAGCCTAAATGCTGCCAGCTGCTGGGTGTCAAGGTGCTTTTTCTGCCTCCTGTAGAGATCAAGGTAGGATTCATCTGTAAAGAGGGGCTTGATGTATTTCTGGACAGGAAAAAAAGAAGCACTTGTGAGCTTTCTGTTTTGCCTATCTCAGACACAGAATCTCACATGGACATCAGGGGACTGAATATACGCTGGTACAATGTGTCTTTGAGCTTCTGATCCTGAACTATTGGTAGGAGCCTATTCCTAAAAAACAGACATCTCATCCATTATTAGGGGAAATCCACCCTCACCAAATCTAGGAACAGCTTTACTATCTTCAAGCTTTGCTACATCAAAGTCTACTTTCATAGACAGTGTTTTCCACAGGCACAATACAGTTGTCTCAGAATGCAACTCCAGTGAGGCTTTGAACTTCTAGGAACATCTAGCAGAACTTGAAATGTAACATCTCTCTTAGAAAAGACACACCTGAATGCATTGTGTTAGGCCAAGGAATACCAGCATTCAAAAAAAGACCAGGAAGGCATCTGAATCCAAGGACCTTAGCTAGAGAAACACATGACTGCACATGACTGTGTCAGTTTATACAGCTGATTGCAGACACACAGAAAGGAAAATATGTAGAATAGGCAAAGAACCTCTCATAATCCCATACTCTGATCCAGGTAATCAAACCAGGTGAAGCTTTACCTTCAGGCAGATGTCCCTGCTGCGCTGCCACACAACTTGGAGCTGTGTGGGCTGCTCATTCCCTCTCTCCCACAGCGACTCCCTCATTTTATCATAGATGTAGAGCAAATAGTGAGTGTCATCACGGGCATACTGGATCATTTCTTCTGGCAAAGGGCTAGAAAAAGAGGCACAATTACACTAAAACATTTCAATTTTCCCGCCAAACTGCCACTTTTCTCTTAAAAGGCATATTAGGGCAAAATGCATATGAGACATGCCAATGGAAGTTCTGTTTTTTTACTGAAGGATTGGTTGGGCAACAGCAGTAAAATGCTGTGCACTGTCCAATTCAGATTCTCATTCATGTGCTGGGAGCAGGACTGCTGTGCAGCTAAGTCACACGGCAGAACTGCTTGCTATGCTATTTGTCATAGCTCTCTTCTCTCTGCAGAGCCTACAAAAGTAGACTTGAGATCTCTGTGGTGTGCAGTGTGCACCTGCATAGCCAAGCTCACTGCTCCAACAGCATCTGCTCTACCTTGCACAGGTGATTAAATGTTTTTGTGGGGGCATATGAGGATCAAATACTATCTCCATAACACTGTAATTGCTAAGAACTGCTCCCAAGAAGTGGGCTTCCAGATTTTCATTACTTCATCTTCTCAGATCTTCCAAACAGTAACTCATTTGCTAAAAACATGGGACACTCAAAAACACTCAAAAACTTTGGGCACAGCCAGGTAAACACTGTGCTCATTCACTTTGAGACTAACCTATAACTATGGGTCCTGCAAGTAGAAGCTCTAGCAATGTAAACAGGGAGAAGTGTTATTGTGCAGCTCCAGCCTATTTAGGGGTCAGTTTTTACCGTATCCTCCAGTCAGCCAGCTGGTACTTCTTGTCAGCATCTACATTGCAATATAACTTCAGCAAGTGGTCCAAAGAATGTCTGCCAAGATTGAGGAGACGAGCAGCTTGGTGAGTATCAAACACATTCACCAAGTACAGACCAAAGTCTCGTTGTAGCCATTCCACATCTGAATCAGCACCATGAAGGACCTTGAAAAGCATAAAAATTTGGGAATGATATGAAGAACATTTCTACTCTGGGCTGGTAGTGCTGTGCTTTCATATTCATGTGTCTAGGACCAGATTTCTTTTCTCTGGTTTTTCCTCTTAAGTATAGAACTACTAAATGAGTGAGTCTGGCAAGTAATTCACCACTAACATCAAGGAAACAGGCTCCTGTACAAATTAAAGTGAAAGCAGAATCAAGTAACCAAGACAGAGCATAGAGTGTGATTTTAACTATAATAAAGCTTAAACTAAAACAACAATTATAATAATTTTTTAAAAAATCTGGTGAATGTGGCAGCTGACCTTCACAATTGCAGGGTCTGTGAAGGTCTCATTGAGGATGTTCATGTCACTGCGCAGTTCCAGTGTATCAATAATGAAGTCTTCTGTTCGGGTGGAAATCTGCATCAGACATGTCAAGCCTAGGAAGCTCCTGTAGGAGTGGTGCTGAAAACAGGAGAGACAGATATAAGCTAGGAGTCATTACAGAAACAATACCATAAAACAAACAGCATTCCAAATGAGGGAAGAAAGAGCAACAAGGAGTTTTCTGAGAAAAAAAAGACAATTGTATGAGTAAACTTTCTCTTTGCAGTCACTAAGATGACATAAAAAACCCCCAGGATTAACTGAAAGAAGATCAAATTCACTAAGAAGTGTGCAGCCACCTGTGCCATTGGAAAACTTCTAATACTGATACAGTTTAATTCAACATTATAGATAATATCTACATCAGATCAAGGGTCAGGAACTGACTGTTGGGGAGTACAAACACCAGGAAAAAATCACAACCCCGCCACCCAGAAGAATATAAGGTCTACCAGCTCCTAAAAATACATGTGTAACTTTTAATTAGAAAAGGCATCTGGATTACCTCTAAGTCCAAGGCAAATTCTTTACAAGTCATAAGCTTTTCATTTAGTTCTACCAGCTCATCCAGTGTGGTGATAAAACGACAGGGTGTTTCCTCAATGGGCCTGTACATCTGGCAGAGCAAATGAATTAGGCATAGTATTCACTGTCAAATCCCACCCCAACCTCTACCCTCTAACCTGAAATCTGTCAAGTATGGCTGTAAATGTACTGCATTCGTAGTTTAAAATTAAAGTGGGCACCAACCTGGAGTTCAGGTTTCTTGAGAACTCCATCTGGTGGAGAAAAATGCTCCAGTTCATACTGGTAAGGGTGAGCAAACCTGTGGAAATGAGGAAGAGACAAGCACAGACTAAATTCCAGTCTTCACTATGAGGACAGAGCACAGAGGCTTTGAGAGCCATGGCAGTTTCCCTATTCTGTCTCTTTATAAGCAGAGGTTTAATGTAACTGTAGAGGTCTAAAGCAAATCACATACAATGTAGTGTGGACACAAACACATGCAGAACTGTTATACATTATGAGCATCAGCACAATCCGAGCACACAGGTTCACCCAGGGGACTCCAAGCACCTTGCTGTCAGGTTAGTTTCTTACATGTCTTGCTCAGTTTTCTGCGTCCTCTGCTGATGTATGAAGTCTGCCAAAGCAGCTGGCACATCCAAGTCCTCAGGGCGCTCCTTTCTCTGCCGTCCACTTTTTGTGAGGGCTGAACAACCAATATGGAATAACTGGACTGGGTCCCCCACATAACATGTTCTCAGCCTACTACTATCTCTCCCTCCACCCACCACAAGAGTTATGAAGTATCAAAAATCTGAATTTCATGCTGCTGCTTTTGCTGTAATTTTGCACCTCAAGTAACAACTCAGTTACTTGGCTGTTTTTAGGCAAGACACAAGGTGGTTTTGCTCAAAAGTTTGCATGGAAATCAAAAAAATCTTCACAAGAATTTTTCAATCATTCTTGGTTACTGAAAGTACAACTGCATCAGTGCAGAATACAGATGAACTGGCAGCAGCAGCCTGTGTTACTGAGGCAGGGTGTTACCAGAAGCTTTGATAAAGCACCAAAACCAAAGGTAGGTCTCCCACACACACCTAAGTGCAGCTCACTCATCTGAAAGAGTATCTGAAAAGCCAACTAGACTAGTCAAGACTTCTCATGCAAAACTGACTCTCATGTATGTTCAAGGTGGTAAAAAGCAGCAGCAGATTATCTGTTAGGAACAGATTATTTGCTGTATAGCAGCAAGAAGATGCTGTTTGCTGACCTACCCTGACATAACACATATGGAAACAACAGTGTCACCGAGATCACTACACTCAAATGTTTAACATCTCCTGCTATTCATTTTTGAAAGTCAGTGATGTCTCCTCTAGACTGTGAAGACAGGTTTGTGTCAAATACTTGCAACAAATTACCCAGCAAAAATAAACCCCTTACCTTCAGGCAAAGGCTTCAAGGCATTTGGTTTGATAAAAAGTTTAGGTACAAAGGGAGTGTTGGAATTGTCAATCTTTTCACGAAACTTAAGCTGTGGTCGAGAAATATTCTTAGCATGAAGCAGTCGGAATGTTTCAGACTGAGTTCTCTTGTGGAGTTCTCCTGCCTATTTAAAGAGCCAGAGGTAAAACCAACATGACTTATCAGACATTCAGAGTTTCTTTTACTAAGTCTCATCCAACATTCAGAGGAAGAGTTATACTTAAAACTGAGTCACTTTTTTCAGTGAAGAATGAAAGTGTTTGGACTCAAGATACTGAATTCCTAAGCACAGGAAAGGCTTATGAATTGAACACGTGAAACTGAAATGGCAATTGAAAGCACACTGATTTCAGAATCAAGTTTGAATTAAGAGGAAAAAGAAAAAAAACCAGAGAGGTACTTACAACACATGAAAAAACAAGACAGAACATTTAACTACTCAACTCCACTGGAGAACTGGGAGAACAGTTGAGGTAACACAGCCAAACTGGAGGGGGGGGGGGGGCCCCACCTTACGGTTCCAGCTGGAAACGATCATCTGTGGGGGCTGTAACCCAGCTGGCAGGACTGGTTGCTGGTTTCTGTTCACTCCTGATGCTTCATCCAATAAAATACTCTAAAATCCAGAAAAACAATGTGAAACGCCTGTTAAATCACTTCACTCAGGCACTCCAGTCAGACTGAGTAAAGAAAGTCATGTAGGTAGGTATCTCCATAGCCATCTCCCCCAAATTCTGTGCAACACAAGACAGACAGACATGGGAGGAATATGCTGAACATCAGGGGTGGGAAAAGTTTCTTCAGAGAAGCACTCTAAAATGGACAGGCATGTTCTCAGGCTGTGAGGATTTTATGTCAAACAGTATTTAGTTTCCTCACAAATCCCATATTACCTTCCCTCCCACTGGCCCACCTACCTTAGCTGCTGGAATCTCTGGCTTAGCACTTGGAAAGGTTTTTGAAATAAAAACAGAATACACCAGATTGAGGAAATAGTGACTAATTGTGAAAGCACTGCCACTAAAGTTCTTGCAATGAAAAAGAAAACTTTACAAGAACCACATCCAAATATAATTTCCTTACCACTCTTTCAAGAATGACATCATTGGAGTCAACCAGCATATCAAATTTATCTTCCAGCCCTGTCACTTTGCTGGAATCCTTCATGAAGCTCCGGCAGCCATGGTACTGCATCACCTGGCTCATGCTTGCAAGAGAAGAGCACAGATGTCAGCAATCTAAACACTAAAATATCCAACTCTCTTTGACTTTCTACACTTCAAATATAAAGTCTGAAAATAAATCAAATTATACATATTACCACATGAGCAGTAAATAGAAAAAAACACCTATACAGTATTAAGTGTTAGACCTAGTTTCTCTCAAACATGACTTTTTAAATGGACAGCCTAATGTGTTCAGTGTCAGGTGCTCCTCTCTGCATGGCTCTTCATGGCAATCATTATGAAAGGTCACCTCAGCTGCCAAGTGCCAGAGAAGCCACCTTTTTACCTATGGCAAATTTGGAGGTGCCAAAGAAAGGAGCAACCTTCTGGTTTAGATTGAGAGCTTTTAGCAACAGCCCAGAGATGCAAAAGATTCCTTACCAGTGGAGCAGGCGGTCGCCCTGCGTGTTGCAGTACGCACGGAACCCAGGGAAGCTGCAGTAGAAATCATACTCATCCCCAGGCTGGGGGAGCCCATTGGATGCCTTTGTTGCAGCCACCACTGTGCCGAGAGCGTACTGTGCAAGAACACAGCATTTTGTCAGTATTTTGTTTCTGTTTACCCAGGATACTCTTTGATAGAAATGCACTTTGCCTGGCTGGTAGGAACTGCAGGGTTCTAACATGTGGGGCATTTCACTAGGAGTAACTTCACATAGTTCATTTGGACAGCTTTAAATGATGAACGTCTAAAAACGATGTTTATAACTCAGTTTACAATTACAGATTTGACCTGAACTTGTGTCAGGGGAGGTTTATGTTCCATATCAGGAAATGGTTCTTCCCCCAGAGAGTGGTCAGGTCCTGAACAGGATTCCCAGGCAATGGGCACGGCCCCAAGGCTGCCACAGCTCC
>JAHLSL010000203.1:1473710-1537553 GCA_025920805.1 Petroica traversi
GGAATGGGCACGGCCCCAAGGCTGCCACAGCTCCGGGAGGATTAGGAAAAAAAAAAAAAAAAAAAAAAAAAAAAATGGGGGGATCCGAGAACGGCCAAGAGCCCTGTGGCGGGACGGGGCAGCACAAGCCCTGTGCGCATGGCCGGCCCTGAGGGGCCTGACCCGCCCGGGCTTCGTGCGGCACCCTCGGCCTTTTCCCCTCACAGACTCCCCAGCAGCGGGTCCCGTAGAACCTCAGAAGATCCTGAGTGGGAAGGGACCCAGAGGGATCATCGAGTCCAGCTCCTGGCCCTGCACAGACACCCCAACAATCCCACCTTGTACCTCAGAGCGCTATCCTAATCCTCCCGGAGCTGTGGCAGCCTTGGGGCCGTGCCCATTCCCTGGGAAGCCTGGTCAGTGCCCCATCACCCTCTGGAGGAAGAAGCTTTCCTCCAGCCTAAAATTCCCCTGACAGCTCCAGTTGTTCTCTGGGGTCCTGTCTGTGGTCACCAGAGCAAAGAATAATGCCTGCCCGTCCTCTTCCCCACAAGAGGAAGTTGTAGACTTCAATCAGTTTCCCCTCAGACTTCTCAAGGCTGAACAAACCAATGGCCTTCAGCAGCTCCTGTTCCTCTCCAGGCTCTTCACCATCTTCTTGTCCCTTCTCTGGCCACTCTCTAGCGGCTTAATAATCTTTCTTGTATTGTGCTGCCCATCCCCTTCATGGCCACATCAGTGTCCAGAAAAGGGCCAATACCCAAATTCATGGGTGCCACCTCCCCATTTCCCATTTTTGGAGTGCAGCATTTGCACAAGCAGCTGGGGAAGCCCAGGGACCCTGTGGCTGTGACCCTGAGTCCAAGGAAGCTGATGTTCTTATCACACAGATGACATCACATCTCCTGGGAAACAAAAATTTAGGAGTTGTATGGTCATGGGGTTTATTTTAATATGACTGACAGACATCATTCAGCTGCTAGCAGAAGGGAAATAAAGCCAATGACCTGAACTGATGCACAAAAAGACAAGTAAATGGCAACAGGTACCTTAAAAAAATTGTAATCTGCTTCCCTGTCCCTGCCTAAGAAAGACTTAGGAATAAACAGCAACACAGCCAAAGTGTTACATTTTGATGTAATTTATTGGCACAAAAATATTCAAATACAACATGGCATCTAAACATGGCTACTCTGTTGTATTTTGTGCATTGTTTTTAATATTTTTAATCCATAAATCATAACTTTATCTTCAACCTCATGTTTAATAACCATTATTTTCTGTGTTCAAGTTACAACCAGTTCTCCCCCCCCGTCTGCCTCCTGTGCCAAACCCTAACTTTCCCTAGTTATTTCCCAGCACTGCTTTTCAACCCAGACACTGCAGGAAGCTCCCAAGTGGTATTTATTTGTACCCTGCATCCAGTTTGCCACTGATCACTCTGCACAGAGGCACCTCGACTTTGCTCAGCTCAAGGTTTTCAAATCTTGGATGTGCTCAAAACCCTGATCTAGTCAGAAACACAAATCCTGAACTAGTGCAATGAGCAGATAGATAATTTCCAATTTTGGGGCAAGAATCAAGTTTGAAAACAAGGTACAGGAGGAAACAATGGTAGAATTCTGTTTCTTTTTCTTTCCAGTTTTGCAGCTCCCCCCAAACCTAAATGAAGCCTCCTGCACAAGCACACTGAGCTCACTGCACCCACACCAACAGGAATGACCAGGGCAATAATTAATCTGCAAGTTACTTAGTTACATTGCAAAGTGAGTGAAAACCCGTATAGTTATTTTCAATGGGTCTCCAGTTCCCCAAAGACCAAGTGGAACCATAGACATCTGTGGTACAATCAGTCTTCACTGTCCTGGAAACCCAAATCAAGTGTTGTGTTTCAGACAGCTTGTTTTTCCAACAGCAGCTATACGTTGGCTTACACCAACTTTTAATATACAATAACTCTTTTCATTTACATTTAAAAATATTTGACAAAGGCTGTATTTCAGTCCAACGTTCAGTTTGTGTTTGTAGAAGAGCAAGTTTGGAGTGAAAAAGCCTCCAGAATAAAAGGCTGTGCATACTCTGGAATCTTCCGTTACCAGAAGGGACACCTAAAGAAAATAAAGATATTGTAATAATCTTGACTTGCATATAGTTTCACAAAGGCAACACTGAGAGGGACTGAGATTCCATACAGACTAGGCACCATTTCAGCACAGGAAAAGTTATCAGGTGATCTTGATCATTAGCAGGAAAGAGATCTGTTTCCTTAAGCTTAGTTCTAAGTTATCTCTCAAAATTACACCAAATCATCTTTGTTTTGTTCTCCAAAAACAGTTCTGAAAGCACTGACCATCATATTCCTTATATCAAACACTTAAAAATGTAAAATCCCTGACATTTCTTATAACAGCAAATTTCCAAGAGGACTATGGCATCACCATGGGCTTGTAAAATCTACCAGATCAGATGCAGTATGTGGTAAGAACTAACTACACAAGTTCTCTTTAGCAGTTTCCTGCTCAGACTGTTCCAGAAGGGTTTTGCCCGGTTAGCCGAGTGACAAACTCACCATCCAATGTAGCACTGGCACAGGTTCTCATGTGAAGTTGCTTGTTTAATGAGCAGTTCTACTTGTGTGGGTACATCAAGAGTTTCATCATGAGAGAAGTCTCGACCTTTGAAATTAAAGGGTGAAAAAAACGATGGAAGGAGTCACAAATCCTGGTCTTCATCCCTTAAAGTACATTATCTGGCAGGTGGGGAGTAGTTTCTTAAAATCTTTGAAGTGTAAAATTTTGCAACTAAATGCTGCAAACTGTGAAGCCAGGACAGTAAAATTCAGCTTCCATGAACAAGCTAAGATATGCAAAATATTAAGTCTTTATAGTTACAAACACCTCTGCACTTTTCAAATCAAAGTTATTTGTATCTAAATGCAGGCACAGTACCTAGGTTTTGGTCAAAAAAAGGAAAATGGCCTCATAGACTTAATCAGAATATGTTAAATTAAAGGATTAACACAAAATACAAACACTAAGGATAGTGCTGGTCCATCAGATTTTATGTTTCTTTTATATAAACAAAACAACATGCTCACCAGTGAGCTTATCTCGAACCCTGTTGATGATCTGAATTGCCTTCTTATTTAGAGCTTCTGGTTTCACTAGACCATCTCCTACTAAAAGACAGAAATAGGACACAGAATTAGGACTTCATCTGAACAATAAAAGCATTTGTACTGCTGTTAGGTGTGCCCTTTCCAAATACCATTTTGAGAGCAAACCTAGCTGCATGTTCTATAAATACAACTCTTTTTGTGGGAGTTGAGAACACAGATAATTTTTATGCTGACAAGAGACTTGTATCTGTCCCATGTCATATAATTGCATTTGCATCATGATGAAATTTTCTGATCTAAGAACAGTTTCTGAATCAGTATAGAAACACCAATGAAACTTACTGAAGGAATGGATGGATTCAGGCACTGTGGTTCCAGTTTTTTTATGGGCTGTCTCACCCAATTCCACACTGTCCAACATTTCTATTGAAAAAACCATGAAAACACAAAAGCATAAATGTGAAGCTGAAATGAAGCTGAAATATTCTTCTGAAAACATTAGCAAGACTGTTAATCAGCTAATTTGGAAAGTATATTTGTGACATCTACCATCTTTTCTACTCACCTACTGACTGACTGGCTGAGTAGGAGTCCGTTCTTGTTCGTGAGCGCTTATTGCCCTTTGTATTTGCTGCAAGAAAACAAGGAGTTGGAAAGCATGAACTGGAGTCTCAGTGTTTCAGAGCAAAATTGTCCACAAACAATACAGATTTGGCTGGCTTTCTCCTTCTGCAGATCTGATGTCACCTGAAATAATTTCCATCTCCCGATCACTGCTGTAATTTCGTATTAAAATCCCTAAAATTGTGTGCACACATCAATAGCACATGCAATCTAACAGTTTGACCAGATTGTTTGAAAACACACTTGGATTTCAGGCTTCTGAATTTCTTGTATGAATATTCAGTTGCTGCCAATATTTTATCAGAATCACTTACTGTCCATCAATCTCCAATTCAATAAGGGGTCATACACAAAGGCTTCCAGCACAGCCATGACACTGTCCTTGTGTTCACGGAGCACTTCCATCACTGTGTGACAGGTGATTCTGTAGTTCCCATCAAGGCCTGTCACCTTTGGAAGAAAAAAAAGTGAATCAACCACTGCTTTGTTCACTCTGCATCTCCAACCCCAACACTCAGGGAGCAGGAAGTAGCTTTGAACTTGAGTTCGCTAAGCTGTGTTCATTAAGAAAACAAGACACACATTAATTACAAACTAAGAAGCTCTCTTCTCCATTAAGATGATCTTTGTAAAGTACCATGCAACTGACTGTTCCTGGTTGATATAAACAGCTATTTGAAATAGGGAACTAAGGAAGGCCTAAGAAATTGGATGAATTTCAGGGTAGTTTACTTTCTAACTAAAAAATTGCTTTCCACTGTAATGTACTGCAAATATCACAGGAGATATTTTAACTCACAGAAAATTAACCTGAAATATTAATACCTCTGGTTCTTAAGAAGTTTTAAAGTTTAACCACCACAAAAAAAAAAAAATACAGGGAAAACAGAAACGGTTGCCATTTTCCCTAGGAACAGCCCCCTCCACATAAAAGACGGAATGCTTACCTCCATAGCATTTGTCAGCATCCTTGTTAATCTAAATGGAATCTTCTCAGGGAACTTTTCTCTTGTCATTGCAACCTAAACACATGAAGATGGAGAATAAGTAAATGAATAGCTAACTTACTTAAAATAAGTCATTAAGTACTACAATCTAGAAGATTTTATTCCAAATAGGAAATAAGGTCACAGCTCTATGTTCCTTCACTTTTCACAAATTACTGGGAGAAGCTAGATGATTAACTTGATAACAAAGGGAAAACTCAAGCATGTGCTCAGCAGCACAGTCTGCCTATGGGCAGCTTAAACTGCTCCAAGAAATTTCATGGAAGTGATGTTAACACTTCTTTGCTTGTTCCAGTGGTCAGCTAATCCCCAAGAGATGCTTCTGAGATAAAGTGTCCATTATTTTCATCTTGCCTGTAGGTAAAGGCAGGCTCAAAAGAGAGCCAAAAGGTTTGCCCAGGATCAGACTCCAAGGTCATTTTGTCCTGAGTTATAGGTTAATTTCTGTTCCACCAGAAAATGTGAAATATTACTGAAAATGTCATGTCCAAATACAAAGACTTACCTCAAAACAGTCCCCAAAGTCGATATGCAGGATCTTTCCACTCAGTCTGTCTAACATAAGATTGGAAGGGTGCCTTTGTGAAGGAGTAAGAGAAAAAAAAGACCATGGGTGACAGACCATTACAAAAACCCAAAGCAAATCACAGCAGCTCCAGTCTGAAAATATATTTATCTTCATGAACAAGAACAGCCAGTGATAGTTTGCTCGTCTGAGATCTTCAATCTCAGGATGAACAGGAAACCTTCCTGACAGTGCACCTGTCACATTACTTTTATAATTATCTCTCAGGAATTAGAGATCTTTACACCTTGGAAGATAAATAACCACCTGGGCCAGGACGATAAGTACATTTCTTGGATATGAATGTTTATGAATATTTATTTTCCAGATAGGATAATTTTTTCCACTTGTTTTATGCTTTTGCATTTTTTTAGTAAGAAAAATGTAATGCATTATGCTACACTTGAGTAACACAAATCATTTTACCAGCAACAGAGAAGAAAATCAATCTGGACTAGCAAAACTACAGTGATGTATTCATGCTTACCTCTTCCAATTTGTTTTAATTCAATTTTCAAAGGTTTATAATTTCATGTTAAAGACTTTTAACTTCATAAAAAATAGCTCTTGTTATTAAAAAAATTAAGGGTTTAGCAGCTTTTGCATTACAGATTTTAAATCTAATATATATTGTCTTCAAAAGTATTTTGGAAGCTATATTATTAATAAAATGGATGGAGATAGATTTCCCATCCTGTAAAAGGGAAAATTAACTCTTGTGGTCCATGTGTATTCATTTCAAAAAGGAATAAAGTCTTACTTGTACTCAAGATACACAAACTGCATCTCATACCTGCATTTCTGCAAATAACAGCAGCACAATTAGAACCTGAAAGATGGTATCACTACAACTCAGTAATAACCACAATGGAAGATGCTATCGCAAGAAAACAGATCCAAGGAATGAACTGATAGGCCTTCACAGTCTGTGCTTTTAATTAAAAGAAACCTTTTCAGCTTTACTTACCTGTCCCCGAGGCCCAAAATGTACCCAACCATTGACATCACAGCCAGTGAACGGGTGTAATTTGTTCTCCTATCAAACCAGACCTGCAAGCAGAGACAAAACAGAAAAAGCCAGGCATGCATGCTGCATGTTTCAGTTTATATTATAATTGATGCATGAACCCTTGCATTTTACATAAAGCAGAACTGTGATATGCTTAGGTTCAGTACTTCTTAAGTTTTAGGGGGTTCTAACACCCTGTGCCCTTGAATTAGATGTCTAAGTCATTAGGAGAATATACTCTGAGGCTAGTGCTTTTCTCTCCCCTGCAGATTATATGGAAATGAAAATCTCCAGTCTTGAGCTTTGCACTTCATTTGTGATCTGAGCCTTGTAAGGCCCCTCATGTGGGGATACATGTGCGGATATGTGTTCTGCAGTGATTCAGCTGGGGTTTAGGATAAGTAAACTCCATCTCTGCAGAGAAGATAATTACACATTCTGCTGTTTGCAGAGTACTTGTGTTGAACTCACCTCTGAGCTTGGACTTTTCAACCACAGCAGTTTGGCAAGGTCATCCCCAGCTGTGTTATTGACAGCATGCTCAAATACTTCCACTTTCTGCATCAGAGTTAGGTGGTCATAGTCTGGAGCCATCTATAATTCAGAAGTGACATTCAGCAAATTAAAAAGCCAGTTCAGGAGCCTTTGGCTGAACTGTGATCAGCCAAAATAATCAAAAATAATTTCATATCAAGTTTATACCTGAATTATTTGTAGACTGACCTGTATGTTTCAAACACAGAGAGATATTCACACAACAGTGAAGAATCCCTTTTAAATGGGATAGTAAATGATTTAGTATCCACAAAATCAGAGGCCCACAGCCCTATTTAACTAAAAAACTGGAAAGGCAAATATTTTTCAAAGAACATTATCCAAATAAGTCTTCTGGGCTGGCAAACGCTTTCCTTTTAGGCAGGAAATTCCAAATTTTCTAGTAGTTTTCAGTTTCTCCAGTCTGTCTAATTTTGGCCCTGCTGCTTTGACACAATGTCTGCAATGCCAGCAGCATGGCACCTTGAATGAGACACATTAGAGTCATGCAAAATTCCAAACACGTATCAGTCACTAGATGGCAACAACTCGTGGTCACTGCTAAAAGTGGAAAGGAGAAACAAATAAACATATGGTAAACTATAACGCTTAGCTAATATATTTTATTTATTTTAACAATCAGAAAAGAGGCAGAGGAAGAAGCCTTGCACCATTCTCCTTCATTAAGACACTGGTGTTCTCAAAGAATGTACCAAAACCTCTGCCAGCTTTGTCTCTTACCCTCAGCATGATGCGATGCTCAATGTTGAGCAGGATCTTTTTCTTCTCTCTGTAGTCTCTGATGAGGGCGTGCAGTGTGTCACAATGGGGCACCCAGCCAATCAAGCCTGAATTTGTAGACAGTGGAATAACAGCATATCTCTGGATGCTGTGGGAAAAATGGAGAATCACAGCTCAAACTGTTGTATATTGTAAATTACTAGATTTTGGGATGCTTAAAACAACTACTGTTAAACCTGATTCTGGTCCAAAATGTCTTGTCAGAAGTTGCTCTGCTTGTCTTTTCAAACAGACTTCAAACATTCATTTTGCACAGATTGTTGCCAGATAATCTACAGTTCAACATTTACAGGGTTTTCACTGAAAGGCTGCTTGCAGAAGGAACATGTTATGTCACCCATGATGGTCTGTTATTTGCACATGATATTTGATGTGTTCTTGCTTGAAAGACTATGCAGAATTGCAGTCAGTTGATGCCTTTTTCCTGATCTTAGGAAAAAACAAGGCTAGACACAATTAGAGGGTTGGGGTCGTTACCTCAGTGTTTTTATTAGGATCCTGTTGGATGCATCACTTCACCCAGGTGACAGTGTGGCAATGCACACACCCCGTCAGTCACACACACCAGTTACAGACCTTACACATCAGCAGATCCAACAAGGGAGCACAATAATGGGGCTGGGTGGGCTCAGCTCGAGTTTACAGAATCTGTTCTGCTAGGAGACCTTGGGTCCCTGAGATAGTAGGATGTTTGGTGTCCCTGGCTCTGCAGTTCTGGGGTGTTTGGTCTCATGGCCTGCAGGACACCTACAGGACACTGAGAACCAGGCTGACTAAAGAATAACAAGTATGCATGCTAATACTTGTGGATACACAGAACTGTGTAAAAGGTATATAAAAGAAAAGGCAAAAATCATTTTGGCATCACGGTGACTCTTCACCAAGCCATTTAGTGACTATAATAAAAAAATCTCTGGCAAAAGCCCATTCTCAGGCTCCCAAGGCAGTGCTCAAGGTGTCTTGAAATAGGCATTGCTTCAAAGACCATAAAAAATAGCAAATAGGACTTCAATTAAACAAAACAAACAATCCCTTCAGATACATTTCCTCCATGTTTGAATTCTATGAATGCTGTTTTCCTTTTTAATTAACTTAGTTCCAGTATTTGTCATTTCTTCACTAAACATCTGCTTGTACCAAGGTTTACTTGCAAAGCTGCACCTGTGTAAGGAGTCACATATACACACACCCAGACCACACACCTGAGATTTTTACGAAGAGAAGTTGGATCATTTGCTAGCAGAGTGTTGACCAACCCAAAAAGCTGCATCACTCTTTCATCTTGACGAAGATCTTCATGACCTTTCAGAAGGAATACAAACTCATGCCCATTGCTTCCTGCAAAAGAATTAGTGCACAAAAGTTTATTCTCATTGAACAAAGACACAAGAGTAAATACACATCTACCCAAAAACTGAAAAGTGTGTCAAGTCAGACTGACTAAGAAAAACCTCACCTGAAAGGAAAGGTTGGATTGTTTTACCAGGTAAATAAGGAGTTTGAACTAAGAGCAATAACTGTTTAAATACTGGAATAGCTAAGTGCAAATTGCTCCCTCTTACCCATTAATGTCAACTTCCTGGGCCGCTGCTTGGAGGTGATGACCTGCAGTGAGGGTGCGATGGACTGAATCCGGATGATGGGCTGGTTGGGATCATACGTTCCTGGCACTGCCAGCTCCAGATCCCGGCACATTAAGAGTTTTGGTGACACATACTGTAGTTCCAAAGAAGTGAGCTACCAAAATCAAAAGAAATACAGCCCCTTAGAACTTCAGTTCAATCTCACAGAAGCATCTGAAGAATTCCTGCTGTCAAGGGACCTAAAACAGTTCAGGCAGTGACCAATACTTCAGGTACTTGTAGGAAGTGCTGCATAAACACAAAATTTGCAGCAAACCCTATGCAGTTATTTCCAGAATACTGAATTAGTATGTTTTGAATTACCAGAAACATAAAACAAAGGTTGGTATTGACAACTTGCACTGTAAGACCCACAAAAGAACCAAATCTCTCCCTTCACCTGTGGCAGCTGCTTTGAGATACGTCGGAACACGTGATAATAGAGATCCCAAGCCTGAGTTAGGTCTTTGACATTTCCTGATTTCATATACTTCCTACACCACTCTTGAGCTTCCATGAGATCTCTGCCATAGGCCTAGGGAGTGAAGCAATAGAAAAAAGAATGTCAATAGATTGTAGTGTAACAGGTGGAGACCTCTTAACACCTACAAAGAGTATCAGAGTCTCTTTTCAAATTGCTTTACAAATACTTGATCTCACATCTTTATGGCAGATCAGAATTAAAGATCCAGAAATACCTTGATCCAAGATCTGCATTGAATTTATCAAACAACATTGCTCACAAGTAGACTTCATTATAGGAGGCAAGTGAATGCTTAGAATCACCCTTTAACAGTAGGCTTACAAGCTCAGCTAATGCTCTGTTATCTGTGCTAGTGCTTACTGTGACCAAAGCAGAATAATTAACTGCAGAGCAAGTCATTGCTTTCCAGTCCCTCTCAGACACCCTGCCAATACCAGATTCCAGGGCTATTCAGACTACCACGGCCCCTTACAGTCACCAAAAGTGACACAGATCTGAAGATAAATGGGAATAATGAAATCTGCAACTAACATAATGAGTCCCAAGAAATTAACTTTTTGTGTTAAAAGGCAAAGGTTCTTGTAACACATCTGGGGCAGGTGGCTGTCCTGAAGAACAGCCTCCTGGCCATTTGCTGATACCTGATTGAAGGATGTCTCCTTTAAAGTCTGAGGCCCTCGCTCCATCATTGCATGAAGTGGTTCCAGCACCTCAAACATTCCCTTTACATTTCTTTCTCCAAAATACAGACGAGATGCCTCTTCCAACCCTTCATGCCACATCTCGTGCCATAGGATGGCCACACGAATTAGCTCTTCACTCACCTGTTTTAGGACAGAAAAAAAAGATTAAATGCCTAAAGAAATACCTATGACTGTATCCTGATTTAAAACTGCAAAACTCCTATCTTCTCTAATGTTATGAAATATTTGTTCCTGGTAGCCAGAGGGAGCCACAAGAATACCACAGTGATAGTACATTTTTACTACAAGAAGCTGACCAGGCTTTTCTCACCTTATTTGTTACCGTTGAAATTTTCTACATGCTTATGCAGCTTGGCCTGAAAGCATTATTTTTCATTTATTCATAAAAATCTTTATCTAATTAATTAAATTACTCTTTCCATGCTATGCTCAGAAAGTTTTGTTTCTACTTTCCATTAAGCAAAAACACCTCTTTGTGGAAAAAAGGTTTTTCATGTATTTCTTCTCTAAATTTATTCATAAGGAAACACAAAAACTTAGTGCATGAATTATTTTAAAGTGAAAGCATTCTCTGGAAATTACACTAATACTGTAATTTCTACCAGTTGCAAATACCCCAAATTAATTTACTTGAACACAACCAATAACCAATAGTCATTTTGTGTTAATATAACTGACATACCAACGTAACACACTTAATGCTACCCTAAGCACTCACCATCATTGCCTGCTGCACCAGAGTATTGCTGTGCTCACACATATTTTTCAAGATTTTATTTGCAGCATTGTGCCGAGCAGTGGTCGTAGATTTAGAAGCCACAGTCAAAGGATAGATCAAAGCCTGCAAAGGACAGGAACCAATAACACTTTAGAACTCCACGGAAGAGCTACATAAATTTAAATAATTAGCAAAGCATTAACAAACAGCAGCCTTAACAGGGATAAATAGGAGGAAGCAAGCTTGCTTCTGGAAAGTGGTGATAGGAATTTGCTACTGAAAGTCTTCTGATCCAAAAGGCTTTCAAAATCTTAATTCACTGACTAGCAGAATGACACTGACAGCCTCTTTCAAACTGGAAGAAAAACATAGGTTTTAGGATTTTGTGATATTCCACACTGTGGAAAGAAATTTAGATAAAACCTGTGAGGTAGGTTCTTAGTAGTCAGGTAAAGACATTTAAGGTGATTTGCACTACCCCGTAAATTACATTAGACAAAGAGTTCTTCCCAGGCTGCACGGCTCATTCACCTCTTTCCATTTTTATGTGAAGTGAGCTGAGGTGAAAGCAGCAGCAACAGAATTGTCCCCATCCTCACTGTCATCACTTGCTCTGACTTCCTGTGCAGGCATCTGGACTTGGTGAAATGGAACACAGGAAAGGCCTTAACTACACCTGCAAAAATTCCTCCTCTGAGCCAACACTTACCTGGGGATGGTAGCGACCAATGTCCGAGAGCAGCTGATGGATGAGACGTCCTACCAGGGGTCGAGGGGTGTCAATTCTGGCAATGAGCTGAGGGATAACCTAGCAGTGAGGATAAGGAAAATAAACATGACCCCTGTCATCTCATGTGTTCAGTGCACCAGCTGTTTTGCCCTCTCCTGGGGACCTCAGAGCCTCTAAAGGAGACAGGGAAGCCCACCACTCATTTTCAGTTGGTCAGAGGGTAACACAAGGTTCCAAACAGAAATGTACAACAGCTCAATGAGATCACAAGCCTTCTGTGCAAAACTGCTACAGGATCCTCCTATGGAAAGATGTATCTTGAAGTATAATGCTTAAATAGAAAATAAAGTATTTTAGAATTTAATTATAAGAAACATTCTACAAAGCAATTCTGAAACAGATTGTGAAGCTGTGGTGTTTTATACTTGATCACTACTGAATGCAGGTTATCTTTAATTTAAGAATTTTCATTTTCATTCATCCTTGTTAATATGCACTAATCTGCATATAAATATGGAAACATTTATCATTTTTCTGTTCAAGATGCTTGTTAAATCAGTTACAGACTCTACTGCACACTGCTCTCAACACTCACCTACAGAGGATTGTTTAGCAAAGGACCATAATGGATATCAAGCAGCAAATCCCCAAACTACCCCCAGAACTTGGATTTCTCTTTGTGTTGTTTACCTGCAGCCAAGTGTCTATTTGGATTGCCTTGACACCTTCTACCAAAGCCTCATTCACATCAGGCCAATGACCATAGTCAAACCACAGAGTAAGGACTCTGAAAAAGAGGAATACTTTTGTTAGGAACAAATTAACACACAACCAAAACAAAACAAAAACCACCAACCACCCAGCCAACAAAACACCCACCACAAAATCCCCAAACAAACAAAAAAAAAACCCAACCCAGCCCAAAACCCATTTATATGCAACTTTTCTCCCCAAAACCCTCATACAGCATGGATCATACATCTAACAGAAATTAACCTGGACTGAAGCATTCAATTAATTCAACCATAACAGAAGAGAGCAGAAATGTGTTGTACCTAATCTGAAACCACATGCTCTTATCAGCTGAATTTTGTTTACTTTGTGCTTTATTATATACCTTAGAGTATCTTGTAGGTTGTTTCCTCGAGACAGAGAAATGGATCGGAAGAAACCCTGGACAGCAGGGACTGTGTACATCAAGAGGGTCTTGGATAAATCCTTTTGGAATGAAAATTGCTGCATTAGTTCTATGCAAGCACATCAGCCCACATGAATCCTAACCTCAAGAAAGGGAAAGAGGAAGAAATATGTGGAAATATAGACCTAATCCCCATTGTAGCTGACTTCTGCTCCTACTCTTCACAGAATTTGTTCCTAGAATTTTATGTTTTGCAAGCAGCCTAGCAGGGAAAACGCTGTGATGTGGTTTTATACTTCAGTTTGTTTGCAAAGCTATGGACAGCAAAGCAGCCTAAAAACCATCACCTTGCTATAACTGGTAAATGAAAGAGATTCCTCAGAGTCTTCCATGAAGGGCTTAAGCAGCAGAACTTGTTAATGCACTGTATCACCTATGACAGCCTCAGTCTCTGCTTTAGGTCGTAGCCAATAATCGTTTGCATTAATTTAGCCCATACAATTTTTCAGTGTCTAAGCAGCAAGTACCAATCTCTTAACATGAAAAGGGAGGAAGAAGGGTACCTCAGTGACTTTCTTCTGCACTGGGGATGGGATGGGGCTGTTCTCAGTGCTCTCTGCATCACTCTCACTGTTGCTGCCCTCAGTGTTAGCGCTGGTGATGCTGGCGCCACTCGCGTGACGGAGTTTCTTCTTCTCATCCCTGGCCTGGTTTTGATGTTTATAGTGAAGCACTGCTTCAAAGTTCATCACTGCCCAGGCATGCCAGGCCTGCCAACAGGAGAGAACAAGAGTCAGAAGGAAGATGACTCCTTTCTGCAACATGGACTTTCTAATAGTTAGATACAATCCAACCTTTCTGTGTCTGCAAACAACAGCAGTAAGTAATATCTTGCAGACAACACAATGCTTTGATTTCTCTAATTGCTTGTAATTTGAACTGTATTATTATCTTAAATAATATCGTGTTGAGTTCTTGGCTACCAACTCCCTGTTGAATATTAAAGCAGATGAGCTCTGTACCAAAAATTAAATTGTATTTGCATATAACTTTATTTTTCAAAGGCTAAAATGAAAATTAGTATGTTATGACTTGGGGATTTGTGATGGGAAAAAATACAGGAGATGGCTGCCCCAGAGAAGATCTGGCACCAAATATTATTTGAAATATCACAACACTGAAATCAAAGGCTCTTTGGAATTATCAACAGGGCTACTTTCCTTGTTCAGGTATACTGACTGAGAACAAGTTAAATTTTTCCACTTTCTTTTTCCTTCATTACTAACTGACAAGAGGATAGAGTCTCAAAATCAAAAACAGAAACTGAACTGTGGCCTAGTTTTACCAACCAGATAAAATCCTAAACAAGAATCTCATGATTGCCCTGGGCAACCATGGTTTTTGGTTTTGGTTTTTTGGTTCAGTTTCTTTTTTTAATCCTACTGGCAGTAAAAAGGCAGACAGTTATAGGAGATCTTCCAATTAACATCTTCCTTTCCTGGGATTTGATAGAATTTATCTGGAAGCTTTTCTGTAATGACCTTGTACCAGTTGCGATCATGCTCCGTTGCAGCACTGTAGTATTGCAAGACTTTGGGGATGGTGCTCTCATTGATGCCTTGCAGGTTCAGCTGCCACTCACCCAGTTTCAGGAAACACCTAGTTAAGCAAAGGGATTATTGATTCAAAACCTATAATGAAAACAAAGCCTCTGGATTAAAAGGCAAACTTGCTGTCTGGAGTCTAAAAGACAATCCATGTGGTGAATCCAGTCAGGAAGCCTCTCCTACAGGCTGGATGCAAGGTTCAAAATATGTCCATCTTGTTTGTAGTGTGGAACTAACTAGCTGAAGGTTTAATTTAAGAGGAAAGGTGGGGATCAAACTTTTTCCTTATCTGTATGAGTTATAAAATAGATGTAAGAAGTAGGTAACAGCAACACTGAAAGACTTCATCAGTCTGTGCTGATAAAATGCACACACATGTGCTGGTGAGCTGTACTGAGTACCATATAAATGAGCCTTCTGGGGAGAACACTGACAGACAAACAATGGAAATACAGAGGAACTGTTCTTCCCCCAGCCAGAACCCCATTAAGTCATTCCCTCCTAGAGGAAAGGAAAAACAACATATTTTTACTGCAGCAGGGTGGGGTTGTCAAGGTTTGCGCAAAACTTAATAATTTGCTCCTTGAGCAGGCTTTAAATGCCACAGTTACATGGCTATCCTTTCTGTACTTAAAGTTTTCCAGAAAGCATAGTGCAAGAAAATATTGTATGCAAATCATTACTATTTTTTTCCATGATAGTCACAGAAAAAATAAGACAATAGTGTTACCAAGGGTTCCCATCCTCATTAAAACAAATTGAGTGCATGCCTCCCTTCAGAAAAAAGCAAGCCTTCAATGGAAAGCACTATGCAATTTTAAATTTAAACTGAAAAAAACAGATCTGGCACCTACAGCTCCACAGAGAAAAATGGAGAAAGGGTTTTTAATGCAACAGTATTATAAGAGACCATCACATGCTGGGCACCTACTGCCCAAAGCACTGCTGTTGTGCTTGGCAGCCTGTGTACTTAATCCAGATGTGCCAGGCGTGTGGAAAGTGTTTCTTTCCTAGTGACTGAATCTCCTGAAAAGCAAAGAAACAGCCATGATGAGAGCTCTGCCTTCTGCCAGCAAGCCACAGTGCTGGAAAAATACAACCAGGCACCAGCAACAAGCTTGTGCTTGTTTAGGCTGAAGTATCTCAGGACCATTTAGTGAACATTACATGGTAGATAAGAATGTAACTCCACAGCAGCTAAATGTGAAATCCCGTTCTCTTAATCAAAGCATGAGTTTCATCTGAAATGTGTCACCTGCAGGGACCCTGCACCTCAGGAAAGCCTTCAGTTTCAGTCTAGAGCTAAAGGGTGCCCCAAGACCCAGTGCTGACCGTGCCATGAGCTTGTGGAGCTCCTGTTTGTGCTGCTGGTCCTCGGTGGCAATGGCATGCTGGGCCTGCTGCTGCATGGTCTGCACAAAGTGCTGCATGTGCTGGAACGCGTCGATCTGCAAAGGGACCATGGAGGCAGTGAGATCACAGGGCTTAAACACAACTTCTCAAGGCAGAAAGACAAAGTGGGAATGAATTTTCACTGAAATAAAAATTTATTGTTTTCTTTCAAAGCTTTTCAGCCACTGACATCCCTCTCGAGTCACTTTACACTTCAAATATGTCCAAATAAATGAAGAGGTTAGAGATTCTTGTTGTATCTGAAATTGCTGAACTGAGGAATAAATAACTGCATCCTTCCAATGCCAGGCACACCTTCACTGTCATACAGAGAGCAAAAGCTGTGACTGACCATAACACAAGTTAACACTGTGATCTGATGTGCAAGAACTCAACTCTGCCAAAGCAACAAGGCCACCTGTACAGGAGAAAACTTCAACAGCAGAGAATGTCCTGTTACTGCCCACACAGTGTGAGAGTCAGGTACAGATACAGATAACTCATTTGCAGCTGAGCATGAACCATGTCTTGCAATTGCAACAATCAAATGTTTATAGCTTACAAACTGTATCTGACCAGGACAATACTGAACAGACAGGATCACAAATCTGTAGAAGCCTACCTATAACCTTCTATGGCCAGACAAAAGAAAAAAAAAAAAGACAATTTGAAAAAATAATGCCTGAAGGAAAACTTGCAGCTTCCTGATCTTCTCTCCTACCCTTTCAGCTTTGGCTAAGCTTGAAGGACACACTATGGGACATTAATTCTGAGTTGTTTCAACAAATTAAAAGTCTAGATTTCTCCTAAGGTTATTGAAGAAGTACAAAATGCATTACTCCTTTGGCAGAATAATACATAGGGCAGCAGTGCTAAAGCAACTTGCACTACCAAATTCTGAGGGAAAAATATTTTTAAAATTCCAAGAATTCTGGGGTAGGAAAACCCAAAATTAAAGATTTAAGAAAAAAATATATTACTTCACTGGAAAGAATTAAGAGTTGTGCTCCTGCAACCAGCAAGGTCATTTCAGGTTAGGATCTGCAGAATAAGCTGTTAGAAGCCTAATTTACTTCTGTGCATCTGTAGGAATGAGCTATGTTAGAGAAAAGAACCACCTGAGCTCAAATACCTCACCTATCCTGTTCAAATGTTGGTGTGCACAACTCAGTGGTGAGGAAAAAGGGTATTAGCCCAGGGTGAAATAAAATAAAGGATTATACTCTTAACATTAACGTGGTGCATTCCACAGCTGGTAACCTAGATAGAAGGACTGGCAGGGGGGTAAATAACAATCTTACACATAGTTATACTAGACATCCATTAACAATAGACAAATTATATTGCCAAACAGTATCAGTACAGAATATTATCTTTTTATTATGTGCCCCCCCTCCTATCTAGACACACCCAACAATCTACTCTTCAGTTTCCATTAATATTTAAAACTGATCACCATAAACTGACAGACCAAGCACTTATGACTGGAAGCAGTAAGTTTTCCAGAACAACTGAATTCCTAAGTTTGTATGCAGCCTTTTTATGGGATGTGGCTTAGAATGCTGCTGCTGGCAATGGTCCTTGTAAGAAAAAAATGTAACAGGGTTTACTTATCCATTTTCATCTGTTCAAGAAAAGACTGTTGTGGAGCTCTGCAAATACTGTATGGCTGGTTTCCTCTGGATGCCATTTATTTTCCTGCTGGATTTGACAAGTGCCAAAACAGCAGTACTGAAAGAATTTTAGGTCAACATAGGAACTTTGAACTGCTGAGCTAGAAAAAAAATGGTAATTTCCCACCACACCAGCCTATATCAGCAGCTTATTACTTAGGATACCAAATCATGTGAATACACACAGTTACATAAAACTACACGTATCACTCGGTGTAACTATGTATTATTTATCTATTTTGGTATCAGTTTTCCCCCATGTTCATGGGCCCACCTATTCTTGCATCAGTTAATTTTAGGCATGTTCTCCCACCCCTTTATCTTTGTGCCTTCTCTCATTCTGCTTTCCACCACTGCACCATGTCCATCTATTAGAAGTCAAACACTGCAAAACACAGTTTCCCTCACAGAGACAGGCAGAGACCCCCCATACTTCTGGGGTCATTTACAGTAAGAGGAAATTTCACTGATTTACAGAGCTGACTGAACAGGACCTCAGCAACAGCTCCTTCTGCCTTTTTTATTTAAATAAAGAATAGTTATGTTGTGGCAATGCTCCCACAGCAATGGCTCTGCTCCAGTGCTGGCACTCCCGAAGGCAGGAAAAACAGAAAATATGTGGCAGAATATGAGGATAAATGGAGGCTTTAATGTATATTAAGAAAAAAGATAACTTATCCAGTCTGGAGCTTATTGGATTTGATTATGTAAATTCTCCCTGTGTTATAATGTCAAAAACATTCAGCCTGGGCTCTCTGGAGCCAAACTCTTCCCATGACAAAACTCCATGTACTTTTCAGCTGTCTTTCAGTTAGATATTTCCAATAATCTCATTAGTAAAAATCAGTTCTGCTTACCAACTAAGTGCAAACTGTTCAGGACACTTCTAAAATGGGTAATAAACTCCCCTTACTTCCCTTTTTCAGCATGTAACCCTGACCACAGGTCCAGTGAAGAGACCTGGCAATCAGAACAGTGGATGAAAAGTCAAGTGGAAAACCTACACAGGACAAAAGAGCTACTATTGACCATAATCTTGGTTGCATCCTTTGGGTACCAGCAACTGGTTTAGTATGTATGAAATAAAATTAGGGCCAGGGTTTGTCTGTCTTAGAGATTTTTAAAGGAAAAAAAAAGCTTACGATCTGAATAACAATAAGGAGAGGAATTAGTTACTCTCTTTTAGGGAAGCAAAAGTAAAACCTCAAGCCTTGCCTTTGTCCTGTGGGGAACATGAAGAGCTAATGTGTATGGCTCTGCACAAAAGCTGAGCAGTGAAAGAAGGCACTGTGCTCTCCTGTACCTTTCGGGCACTCTTCCACATGTGCTTCATGTACGCGTAAGTCACTTGGGGATGGACTGTGGGCAGAGGGTGATCCAGCTGTCGAGATGGATCTACTCCCAAGAGCAGGACAAGGGTCTTATGGGCCAAAGCCTGGAGAAAGTGGGAAAGACAAAAAGTAGGTTAAAATATTGCTCATTATTAGCTCCAGCTCATATTGCTTCAGAATTGGCCAACAGTAAAAAGGTGTATCTGACCCTCGAGATGCAACTCAGACACAGCAGACTCCCTGGACTCATAAGAACACCACATGATAAACTGTGTGTCTTCCTTTGGAGCAGAGCATTAGATTCTCATTTCAGAAGCCAGGAGAAAGCATAAAGTCTCCGTTTTAAGTATTTGATGATAAATTTTGTGGTGACAGTTAAAACAGGACTGTAATATTCAACAGTAACATCACATTCTAGATTTGTCTCTCTGCTTTAGTCGAGAGAGCTATTAATAATCTTCAGTGCTGCATAAGAACTTCCAGTTACAGCTACAATAAAAAATTGGCCCAGGGGCTCCAGGTATAATACCAATCCCACAAAAATAACCTTGGCTACAGACATGAACTCTATGCTGGTTACAATTTTAGCATTACAACAATTTCTGACTGGTTTCTTTCTTCCTCAGAAGAGAGCCCATCCCACTTGGGCAATGAAAGCATTTAGAAATGCTCAAGGTTGAAGCAGCACAGCAAAGTCAATTGTCTGGAAACCTGCTGAAGAGGACAGAGCCTGACTATGCTCACCAGCCTCCCACTCTTGCCACACAAGCTGGCATATTTGAGCCAAGTTCTCATGTCCTCATGAGGATTCACAACAAGAGATCGGACCATCAATATTCTCTGCCAGTCTTCCACGATGCGCTGACAGCCCTGAGAGAAAAAAGAAGGGAGAATTTGTTGGTGTTTGGCCTCCAGTGTGCTGCACAGAGCCTTGATTCAGAATTTGAAGGGCCTTCCATCAAGACAGCGATTTCTGTGCCCACAATTCTCAATTCATAATGTCAGCAGACTGAATTAGGAGCTGTGTATTTCTTAAACACTGCAGTGCTTGAAGAAGGTTCAGTCCCTGACTCTCACAGTCTGCAGGCAGCTCAGTGCTGCAGTCTAATGACATTCCTCTAATGGAAAAAGGAGAAAAGCTCCTAAAGCTGAAATGCATCCCAGAATCAGGAAAACTCGTCATACAATTCCAAAATGAGTCAAAGTGCATTTCCAAAGTGCCTTCTCCACCTATTTTTGGTTTAATTCTCAACATGGAGATGGTAGAAAACCAAATAATTGCAAAGATATTTTTGTTATTGCCCTTTTTCTTTCCTTTGCATATATTGCTTTTGGAGACTGGAACCTCTAAACTGGTTTTCTGCCAGAAACTGCAGCTCCAAGTGCTGTGCTGCTTGTGCAAGCATTGTCTGGTTCTTGTCTGTCTGAAAGAAGAGGCACAACACTGTCAGAGACTGTACTTCAAACATTCAAGGATACTACAGGGAAGTAGAATTGTGAAACCAAATCTATGGTGCTTGATATAGTGGCCAAGTACAGTGATGCTCCAAAGTTTCTACTCAGGCAGAGACTACTTGGTTTTGAGGTAAACAAAAGGTTTTCCAATGGCAGCAAGGACCTTAGCACTGAAGAATTTATTCTTTCCCTTTTTCTTTGTCCCCAAGTTGAGGACTGGGAAATTAGGCAAAGCTTGTTCCCTAACACTCAAATAAACTTCTTCCAATTGGCATTTAAAACTATTAAAAACAGCTATAAAACATTCAAGAACTGTATGTACTGCTTTCAGGACTATAAAAAGCTGTATTCAGACATTACACTTTGAGCCACTTCAACTTCTCTACTCCAGTGGAATGGTCCTGAGCTTTTCCAGACAGGAATGCAGATGGGAGATGAAAAGCTTTGCCACAGTTTCCCAAACAGCTAAAAAATATACAGCAGGCTTTCATAAGGTGGCAGATTATATCAGTGCCAGTGAAGAACTCTGCATGGGGAAAAGTTCTTCCTCTGGGCAACATTTAACCTTAGCTATGCCCTTTTTAAATTTTACCCTCTTCTCTTGCAGGAATCACCTCTTCAGACAGTATTCCTGTATGTCCTGCTGCATCTGAGGATATTCACTTTCACTGTAGGGATGCCTCTTGCAAGAAAATAGTGTCAAAAATTTATCTGATTTAAATTTTCAGAGGCACTTTGGATTTTTGATGTTTAGAGTAAGAAAGGCACAAATTTCTCTTTCAATACAAGAAAATCAACATTGCTAAAGGTCTTTTCTGAAAGGTCAAGATTAATTATAGCATCATTTAGATTGGAAAATACCATTATGATTATCCAGTCCAACCATAAACCTAACAATGCCAATTCCACCACTAAGCCATGCCCCTAAATGTTACCAATCAGCTGGAAATGTTCTTGTAAGAGGTCCAAAAGGAACAGGATAATCTTTTATTTTACAAGCATGTGAATTCTCTGACCAGTTTTCCAACATTTAGAGCAAATTCACTTCTTAAAATGCAGCCAGCCAGGTAAAAAGTTCAAACTAGCCTGATCCAAACCTGTATTTCCAGATGTAATTCAATACTGAGATAAGCAGCCTTGGGGATGTTACTAGTGCCTCTATTCTGTACACATCTATTTCAAGGCTTAGTTCATCCTTTTAGAGTGTCATATGAACAGAGACCTCAGGAACATTAACCAAAACCCCAGGCAACCAGGACAAGCACAAAGGAGATGGAGCACACAGCCATGTGAGCATGGAAGTTACCGGGATGGAAAGAGGCAAGGAAAGATTTGCTGAGCCACCACACTGACTCAAAAAGAAGCTGTTCATGCCAGCCCATCAGCATGTCCATCCTTCACCTTTCTGTGGCTATACCTGCAGTCTTTCCCACCAGATCTGGCGGATGATCTCACGGCGCTCTGGTACAAGTTTATACTGGATAACCTCTTCCAGCTCTGACAGCATCTGGCAGGATACCATTGCCTGAAGGAAAAAAATCACATTCCATCCCAATCACTACAGAACAAATCTGTAATTAAGGAACAGTATTTTGGCATCAAAATCTTAAGTACATAGGCTGCCCAGCAGATAAAGGACCAAATGCTATATACTGGTACCAAGACGAGCTGCTGATTCAAACTCCTAAATGTCAATTCTTATTTCTTTTGAGGGGATAGAACTCCACTTTTAGTTTTTCCCAAAGCTGCTCCTGCAAAGTTATATTTCTTGTCTGACAAAAGCCATTTAACTTGTGGGCCTACATAGATCTTATGTTTGAGACAAGCACTAGTCTGAAGTTTTATGCAACTTTCAGAGACAATCTGAAGCAGCAATGAAGGGAATTAAGGCTGAGAGCTACACTTACCCCATAGGCTCGACTGTAACTCTCTCCTGCCATGGCAGTCAGCTCAGCATCCAGCAGGTCTCTGGCTTTGTCAATGCACTGAAATAAAACAAGATATTGAGGCAAAGGTACTATGTTTTATCTAGAGCCAACTACTGAAACTGCTCTTCAACTGTTCCATCTCAGGAAGAGAGCTGGCATTGTTCCCACTCTCCAACAAGAACTAGGAAAGGATCTTATCAATAGAAAGATTTGTCAAGAAAACAGTGACCAGGGCATATATAAGGGAAGTCAAGGGAGCCTCATTCATCACCTGTACAGTTTGAAGTTTGTCTTCCCACAAAATCAAAGTTTGCAGTATTTCTAATCCTACTGTGATTGTAGAGATCATCATCAATAACAGTTGTAGAGGAAAGGTTCACATTTTAGTTCAAGAGAGCTGGTTACAAAAAAGAGCCCCAGAAATGTCTCATGATACCATCCAATGAGAGAAAATAGCTTTCACTGTTTTACATAACCCAACAGGATTTTATGAATTTTACAGGGCAGCAAATTCCATTTCTCATCCTTAAACTAAGACAGGCTCTTCAAGCATGAAATAAATTCTGCTCTACTTCTAGTCATTATATAATCTCTCACCTATAGCTTTTCCTGTTCAAAATGTTAAAGGTTAATCACAAACTCTACCCTTTTGAATGCCTGGTTAATTTTACTGTGCACATCATCCAAAAATCTATGTACGGGTTTTGACAGCACAGATTGAATTACTCCTTTATCTAAGTTGGGAAGCCAGCACAGAATTCTGAGAAATGGGACTTGAGCTTCCTTGGAAAGTAAACAACAGGCTTCACATCTACAGAGCCTCTCTGCAAATCTCCTCTGTGACAAACAAGCATTACCAATACAGCTCTGTTTAATAGACTCATTCCTTGCCTTGGAATATCAACCTAAGATTTGAGATTTTTTAGTGCTACCAGAAAAATTAAGATTATTGTACATGATATATATGAGCACTTCTTTGAAAAAGCTGTAAGAGATAGAAGTGCACATAAAAATCCATTAGGAATCTTACAGTTGTCTCAGGCATTCCTGGCAATTTACAATCAGTGCCTTGTAGAGTGGAACCTCTGCTGAGACAATCCTTGTGCCCTGCCTGTCTAGAAAAGAGACACAGAAGTAAAAAAAAGCCAAAAAATGACTAAGGTATTCTTATGTTCTACAGCACTGGACCACTACTATCTCTACTATTCACTGCTATGTTTCTGGAAATACAAGGTAAGATCTATCACCCAGGTCTAATATATCCATGGAAAAAAACATAATTGGGCAATTCAAAGGTTATAGCCAACTGCTTTACAACAGCTTGTTTTTCTAATAAACTCTATAGCCTAGAACATCTTAAACCAGGTTTTGAGAGACCAGCAAGGAAGGTAATTACTTGCTGAGCCAGTGAGAAAAGGTCCTGATGCAGTGCCAGTACAGCCCTGTAGAAAGCACCATCATGGGTGTCCCTGGGGATCATGCAGGTGTATTCTTCCATGCTGTCCCACTGACCTGCAGAGACACAGATATCCTCAGTAACACAACAGCTTCTCTGCAATGTGGGAACAGAACAGAACTATGATGTGGTGCCTTGGTCTGAGTGCTGTGTGGTACTTCTGCAGTTAAGTCTTTGGCAGGAACACTATTATATACATAAAGGTACACATAGCTACCAACAAGAAAAACATAGGCATTTTTCTTCTAGACAAATTGTTATCCTCGTGGAAAAGGCTCTTTCATTCTTTATGATGAAAACAATTAAAACTCTGACACTTCCAGAACATTTCAATGAATTACTGTCCTACAAAGCAAAAGATGATTTTTTCTCATCAAAGGCTTGCAATGAGCAAGTGATTCATAAGCTTCTCTAGTAAATATCTTGCTAACAACACAAGTGGACATTTGGACCCCTATAGATTTATTCACTTAAGACTGTCTACTCAACAGACACAACCTCTAAAATGCTCAACAGATACAGTTGTTGTTGTAAATAAGAGTCTGTCACAAATCTGAGAAAGTCTTTTTATCTCATTTCCAGCCTGAACCCTGTTCAGTGTAAAGCCAAGCAAAAGAGAACATTTAAACAACTGATTATCTGCTCAGACCACTCTGTTACTGGAGACCACACTGGGAAACTTGATGTAAATGCACATTTTCTGAAGGACTTCAATATGGAATGACACTTCATTTCCCAATGTAAATAATGTGGTTTCTTGATGTGCTGTTTCCTGTATTCTGTAGTTCTGAAATAAGTTAAAACTATCTGTGCTCACCCCAACAGAGAAGAATACCTTACCTAGACCCCAAGCAGCAGCAGCAGCCATTCTGGCCATCTTAGCTTGAGTTTCATCATTCACCTGGGTCCACTTTTCACAGCATTGCTGGTGGAGCTGCCCCCTAAGAAGAATCCACAATTTTTGATCAGCAAAAAGGCTCTTCCAAGAATTCTGCCTCATTAAACAACCACTTCCCACTGACAAGACAACAACCAGCCCCATCATTCTTTTTACACTGAGTGGAGAATAGGATTTGACTCCTCTGGCCAACTCAACCGTGCTAGTCTGATGAGAAATATGCTATCATCAGAAAATAATTTTAAGGCACATTATGTTTTGAAAATACACATCCAAAGAGAAGCTTCCATTTGTTCCTCAGGGGCTGTTAATGCCTGCTTTACAAATTAAACTGATAATGCCAATTTATAAATACAGAAAAAAAAAAAAACTCTCAAGAAAACAAACAAACCACCACCAAAAAAAGGATGCTTAAAATTTCTGCAAGTGTCAGAAAAAGAAACATATGATCTGAAGAGCTTGGACATGGCCCCTACTAGCAAGCAATCTGAATTAACACATCAATTCTGGGGACAAAGACTGCAGAATGAATGTTGCTGTAACCTCATATGAAGACTTGTCATGGCAAGATCTCAATGGGCATCTGAATCTTTCATCTCCAGTGGAGAGGAAGCATCAGGATTTTTTATATTTCTTTCAAATCAACTGTGAATGCTCCTCTAATCAAACCAATTACCCTGGGTGTTGCAGTTACAGGATTTCTCAAGCTGGATACTCTGTAGCAGTGAAACAGCTGCCAACTGTGAGGGAGAACAACTTGCCTTCCCTACTGTCATCCTCTCCCCTCCCAAAAAGGAAGATGAGTTAGTCAAACAGAACCAATGGGCTGCCACAGGCAACATAGTCATTCTGAAGCTTAATGGCCCAGGAGGAAAAAAAAAACTCAAAGCAAATTAAAAAACCAAGCCAAACCTAGCAACAGCAGGAGATCAGGACCTCATAGATGCTGATAAAACACTATGGGTCCTACAGGAATAACTACATGAGGAGACAAGTGGCTAAGAATGTTTTGGCTGTGCTCTCAAAATATCAGAGCAGAGTAGTGAAATAATGATGCTGCATAATATAATTCTAGATTATCTGCCTTATCCTGTCAAGCTGAATGCTACTGAAGAGTGTCAGCAGCCAAACTATGGAATCCTCAGCCTCAGGATGACATCTCTAGAGTCAGCTGCAAGGCAGCAAACAGCACTTTGCAAAAGCACTTCTGAATTGTAAAATCATCTGCACAGAGTTGGAGCCCAATTCCACAAAAGAACTTGGAGACTCTGATTGCTCTCATCACTACAGATTATCAATAGATCCAGGATATCTTGCTACAACAGAAGAAAATTTTGCTGTTCCATAGATTTGTTGCCCATACATGAGTAAGTAGGAGGTTCAGAAAGGACACAACACAAATATACATCCTGCAGGAGGAAAAAATTCTTCAAATCCCTGGTGAGAACTGCCTACTCATATAAAAGCTGATTGAGGAATGCTCAGTAAGAGGATCTATTTTCCCTACTGGAAAAGCTACACTCTATATGTCTCACGAATATATATTTCTCTTTAGAAATGAAAAGGGCAGAAAAATGCTGCCAGAATTTGGTTTTCAAACAGTTCTGTTTCTAGCAGTAAAATGACTTTAGTGAAGAGGAATCTCCTCACTGTGGTGCCATCCCGTGGGTTCACGTCAGGACCCATCAGGAGAGAGCTCGTGACACGCAAAGTTCATTAGAAAGGAGGAACCTGGAGGGACCCAGCCCTGCCCCTGGGCAGCACTGCACGCCCCAGTGAGCAGGCTGCCTTCTCCAATTATCCTCTTGGAACTGAACAGCGAGAAAAAGCAGAAGCCCCCAGTTAAGTAGTAAGATTTAAGTCACCAGCAGCTCACCCTCTCACAAACACAGACTCGAATCAGTTATGTGTTGACATCAGACATTTGATACAAAATTTGAAATGCTGAATGTCCCCAGAGACAGAACTTAAAAAATGCTGAAAAAGATATAAGGTAAACCTCATCCTTCTACAAGGCATAGGTCTGACACTAAATTAACACAGAAATATCTCATGTTTTAATCAGAGTTTAAAAAGGAAGGTCAAGATGAGCTCCTCTTACGACTGTTTCTGACAAGTTCTGCTCAGTTAACGTTTCCTCTATATACAATGTCTTTCTCTGTTATAAATGGGGTTGACCTGATTATATGAGTGTAGATTGACTTCCAGAGAGACCTTAACTCACCAGATGGCCAGTCCCAAAAGGCTTAGAGATGTTATCACCAATTCTGACTTCAATGAACAAAGTGAGATGCCACACAAATACTTAAAGTAAGTGGGAGTAAATAGAAATTCAGGCAAAAAATTTGCATCTGAAAGACAGCATCCAGAGAAGAGAGAGAGACTCCATTTTCCTCAGTCTTCAGGCATTCCCCTCTTACCATTCACCAAGTGCTTCCAAGCAACGCATCCGTCCCAGCATCAGCTCAGGATCATCTTTGTTTGTGTCCATCTTCTTGTCATAGGCCACCAGAGCATCTTCCCATTCATGAAGCTTTTCATACCAGGTAGCTTGAATTTCCTAAGCGAAGGAAAAAATAAGTAAAAATAAACAGCAGGATTAGCATTGATCATTCTGTATTAACTACCACAGCTTTTCCTAAGAAATTCTGTGTCTATGCTGGTCACTTCACCCTTTTTTCATTCTGAATATCCTCATGGACTTCTGTGATACAGAGAAGAGCCTTAAGCTAGTGCGAAAACTGGAATTCTGGCATTGCTCCACCAGCCCAGAAATGAACTCAGGTTTACCAGAGGGATTAATCCAACATCCCCCCCCCCTTACTCAGGGCCACTGAAATACCAGCTCAGCAGCTGGTGCTTTTATTTTTGGAGAGGCGGAGAGAGCGGAATAGGAAAAAGGGTAAATCTGTAACATATTCCACTTCCCATTGTTGCACATACCTGCATTCAAACAAGAAAAACAGCCCTGCGTTCAGGAATGGAATTACTAACTAGAAAAAAAGCCCAAACTTTGCATCTGGCTACTGCTAGGAAATTACTTAATACAGCAGGTAGCATGAAGTTGGGGCTCAATCACACCCTTCACAAGGGAAGGCAATGGTTTATAACAAAGCCATCAAAAGTTAGCCAAGCAGTGATCCTTATCAGCTAAACACATTTCTTCAGTCTTTCTAGATTTTGTTTCTCATTTTCAATAAGTAAAATGCCCTAATATATTTCCATACTTTTCTCTGCCAGTGTTTTTCTGCTCAGACCTTGGCAGCTCATGTTTTGACACAGGCTGCAGAGCAGATTCTTCTACCAGACTTGTGAGCAGGGTCACTATAAACCATGTTTTGCATGCCAGGTCTTCCACTTAGCCCTTTAACTTCTCAGCTAAGTCATATTTCAACGAAGCCCCTGAAAGTAGAGCTCACAGCTCCTCTTAATTTATTTTCATTGCCAATTCTGGCAAACTCTGTGCTTTGAACTACATTTACTGCTAGAACTGTATTTCTGCTAAACAGTGAAGTCAGAATTAGGTAATGCACAATTTTTCTCAATCCACCCAAGGAATTATAAGAAGCTGCAAAGATGTTCTGAAGTCTGTACTTCTTCCAGAAAGGACTTATTTTCCAGTCTAGGTCAAAACCACACATAATCCTACACTAGAGGATTTCCACCATTTTGTGCTTATACCTGGTTCTCACTTTCTAGAGGTTACTACTTAAAGAGGCTGGTCTACTGTGCTTCCATGGCTGTCTTCCTTTTCCTAATCATGCTAAAACACTGCAACAATTACCACTGCAAAATCATCTTTTTACCAGTAGAACTATCAGGAGAGCATAGTGGTTTGGTGCTTGAACACTAATTAAATGACTCATAAAATGATAAGAAAGAATAAAAGGTACATCATTCTGAGAAAGACACAGAACAAATAATGGGATAATTTGATTTTGGTGAGCAGTCTAAATTGTAAGGGACTGGTTAACTTGCTATTCTAAATAATACCTGTGAACACTTCTGAGAGATACTAGAGGTTAACTTCCAATTAATACTTAGCTGGAAGGTGTCCTTAGGAAGCTTAGAACAGGAACTTATTCCCTCCCTTCCCAGCTTATCCTAAATAAAAGGACTTATGTTGTCAAGTTGCTGGTTGCTCACAGCTGTATTTAGTATCAACAGCAGCTGCAAAATTCTCCTCCAAATCAGGTTCTTGCAGCCCTCCCTGTACCAAGCATTTCCTGCAAAGTGCCCACTGAACATCCCTGTAGGCAGCAAGGCCCCTCTTGATGCACAATGAAATATTATAATTCAGGGATAGAACCTTGATGTGATTGATTGAGAAAACACTCCAGCACCCACCAAAAAACTAAGAGAAGAAGAAGTGAATTATCCAGCAGGACTCACCAGCTCCCCAAAGTGCTTCATGGCATACTCCAGCACCCCAGCTGCTGCTTCTGGCTGTTGGAGTTTATTGTTAATACTGGAAAGGCAGGAAAAGAAAGATGATTTAACACAGCTGGGGTTGGTAGAAGCTTCTACTTGACAATACCAAGCTCTATCATTTAGAAATACCAATGGAACACTCTTTTTGTTTAGGCTTCCACATGAACAATGAAACTACGTAAGGCAAACAGTAACTATTGATATATTTTCAAAACAATAGGTGAACAGGTTCTCTGCTCATAGTCTCAAGACTTGTTACACGAAATAAAGATGGTATATGATTATCAATTCTAAGAAACAGCCTGCATAGAGAGAATAATAGTTGCCAATAATTTTAAAGGCATGATTTTTCAAACAGCTGCACTTTAGAGCTTTACAGTATATTTTTCCTCCCAATTCTCTTAAACAGACCACCAACTCCTTTAAAAATCAGAGCAGAGATTTTGATGACACAGGAAACAACCTACATAATTTAAACAGGTAACACATGTCACCAGGAAATCACATAAGAAGCGTGCAACCCTAATTTCAGTTTCACATTTCATACAAAGCCTCTGCATTGGTACCAAGCAGCACTGGCATTTTTCTTTGGCTGGTTTTCAAGCACATGCCAGAAACTGCTGCCATCACAACCAATCCTCAGTCTGTACCAGGGAAGCACTTGCTTTGCAAGGCCAGCTGAATTTTATGAAGTACAAGCAAATAGGGTACTCTTGAACCTGATTCTTTAGTTCATGATGTACAGCTATTCCCTTAAATAATTTCTGTTTCACATTGGTTTTCTTATTTTACTATCAGAAATGGGGTACTAAACCCCAATTTAATGAGGAAATTAACTTTTCATTAAGCTTCTGCTATTTTATAAAGCTTGTTTATGAACAGCCTCTGGTTCATTGCCCTCTTCTTTCCCTACTGACACTGGAGAACCAGAAATGCAAATTGTTCAAAGCAACATCCCAACACCTGAACACCTACAACACATCCTGCAGCCCAATATTAATATCAGTTAATGTTTAGAATGGAAACAGCATAATTAACAAAACAAAACATGGCAACAGCATGCAGTGTAAAGAGACTTGCAGTGCCCTTTGAATAGGACCCAGACACAGGCAGCTCTCAGAAACTCTCTCTTGCCTGCCATCATCAGAATGGCTGCATGATTTCCCCCTCATAAGAGGGCAGGGAATCAGTAAGAGACAAGCAAATCTAAAGTATTAAAGAGAGTAATACATAGACAAAAAAAGGGATTTTTTTTCAAATGAATGCTACATTTCTTCTGTCTCCGGAAGCCTCCTTTCCTGACAAATAAAGAATCCAGCTCCTAGACATACTCTGGATACCTGTGAAAGCCAAGTAAAATACTCTTGGAAATAGGACTTCAGATTGGTGGAGCTAAAATCAGATTTAGCCAGACTAAGAACACACCATAATCACAGTTCAAGATGACTGGCACACAACAATAGGAAGCACTTGAAACAGACTCATGGCATTTTTTAAAACAAGGTAGTCAAAGATGGCACTGACTCCAGTACCTTCCCAAGGGAAACTTGGCAGCAGCCTCATAAAGTGATAAATGGCCGTCACATTTCATGCCCTGGTGATTTAAAGAGCCCTTGGCAGACACATCACTTCCAGCATGTCAGACAGTTAATTTCTTCCAAGTTATCTTTCTTGACAATGCTTCCTAACAAAATTGACCATTATCTTCTATTATCTGACAATTAGCACTGCTCTTCTGCTGTTCCCTGGTGCACTCAATTTCTCCTTTGGTTCTTACTTTCTTGGCTGTCCAAAGCAGAATTAAGTGGTTCGAATCTATTTATCATTAGGTTTGAGCAAAGGGAAGGAAAAGATGGGGAGGGAAAGGAGAAAGATTGATTTTCAAGAATACATAGCAGTAGCTGTTAATAATCATAAATTACTCTCCTGTAACAAATTATCTAAAACACAGTGAGCAGTGACAGGTGATTTTGTGGACTAGGATAAAGCTCTGACTGGGATAAGCCTCTCCTGGCAGCTGCTTTTCCCTGTGCTTGGGACCATTTCTACGAAAGCAGTAAATGTTGTGGCTCCCCACTCCCAGCCCATTTTGTGTACACACTATTTTAACCTGGTACATTCAAAACATGCATTTAGAAAATACAACATTCTGTGATTTCCTTCCCTTTCCATGAAGGCACTGCTCCTCTCCCTGCAGACCTGAGGAATCAGACACAATCTTCCTAAACACTCCTAAAAGCACTACAGAACTGTTTTCTAGCCACCACGCTGGAGATTGAACAGAAACAAAAACACTGCAGAAAAGCATCCAGGCACTCAGAAAAGACCCTGAGGGCTCATATTCCAGCCAGGCAAAGCTGCCAGAGATTTTTAGCCACAGTGCTGCTGCTGGAAATTAGGGCAGTTTACTGCATTAGAATCAGGGGGACGGATTTCTTCATGTATCTGGAAAAAGATAATTACAAAATCTCTCTGGATTAAAGGAGAAGGTGGGAAAACATCTCTGAAGATATGAGAGCCAATGCTGTTGGCTAATTTGCCAGACAGTAACTTTGGTCTTTGTTTATTGGCAGATGTCATTGCAATTATTCCTAGCTCAGAATAATGTTAAGTTTAATATTAAAGGAAAAGATCAGTTGTTCTCCATATCCACTGAGGGAAGAACATATTCATCAGTTCACATTTGTTAAAATGCTAGAAAAAACCCCACCACTATCTCCTACTTGAAGGCTTGGCAGGAGGGCACAAAAGTACATTTTTGGGACAATAACAACATTTTAGATGTTTTTAGGTATAGGTTTGGTAGGTCACAGGTTACATCTCATCTCTCAGGAAAAGCCCAAGTATTCAGCTCTACTGCCTGCTGTGGGCTGGCAGAGCCTTCTAATGCTCAAAGAAAAGATTTCAAAGTTATGTGTTTTCAATACTAACATACTTATCTAAAATATTCTGAAGCTATTTCAAGACAGAGCTGTCCCATGCTTGCAAGTGGGAGACTACAGAAATAACAAGACTTCCTAAGTCACATCAATAGACTTTCATATACTTTGAACTAATGCACTAATTTTAGTGCTTAATACCCATAATTTAATTTCACATCTTATTCAATAAACAACAGAAGATCCTCATACTTTCCCTCTAAATGAGCATAAATCAGTTGAAAACTAATTCTTATCAATGAAGTTTGGAATGAGTTCAGCCCACCTGAGCTCACTGCATAATTAGATTATGCAGAACAATATATATTAAATTTCTCTCCCTGTTTATTAAACAGTATCTGTACTGTAGCCACAATAATGTCCAACCCTGACCTATTTGGAGCACTTGGTCATGATGAGTGGGACATTAAAATGTAAACAAACCTTCTGATGAAAAACATTTTCCAACTGCTATGTCACTCTACTCCTACAAAAAGTGACTACCCTTGGCAAACTTCCTAATATAAAAATCTTGTTCAAAAATCTTAAATCTTCAAATTTCATTAGTAATGAAAGGCTACATAAACCTACTGTACAATATCAAAACTGCAGGTTTTACATGTACACTGAGCTGGAATCACAAAAAGATCAATATTTAAGAGAAATATACTCCTATTTGCTTGTATATTTTAAAGGTTATTTAAACAGAAACCAGACATGAACTGGGAATCAAAACCAACTTTACTGTCTTCAGTGGGAAGAGAACTCAAATGATGGACTTTTCCTCCCCACAAACCCGGGGCATAAATGTGTAATGTTTACTAGAAATATCCTCTTTTATACAGTCCAGGGAGCTTTCCAGTCTTCCATTATCTTTGATATTGACAATATACTCTGTCACTCAAAATATATTAAATTTTCAAGAACTCAGAAGCAACCAGACTTTCCCCAACTTTTCATAAATAATACAGAAAGAAAACACTTTATTTTAATTGAGTCTTTCCAAGTGGTCCCAAACTTATCCATGAGGGAACACACACATTTCCTTTTGCCAGAATGCATCCCAAAACATAACAGAGGAACTGTATTTTTGCAATAAAGCAGCTTGTATGCAGATTCTAGACAAGAAGACAAACTCTTCTTTTTTTCAGTCTCCTCAAGTTTGTTTAAAAAGATTCTCTATATGACAGATTTCATCACCCTCAGCCAAGTTTGTTTCTCCTTCAGAAGAAAGTGCTGAGAGCTGCTTCTGGGATTGGAAGGCACTGCTGTTTTGTGGAGACTTAGCAGAACAGATAATCCTCTGGCAAAAGGAATTGGCTTTGTTGGCCATTTTCCCCAATTCTGTGATTTATTTGTGTTCAGGCATCCCCCAGTCCTTGACTCAAGAAACCTCAGAAAACAACCCACAGTCCCCAAAACAACTCGGAAAACCAATGCATGTCCATCATGCCACTGAAAATTATTCCCATTTTGGGAACAAATATGTTTAAGAAACTGATACCAGGAAAGAACTGTTTTCAATAAAGAGTTGTAATGGTTGAGTGCATCCAGGCCAGTGCAGCCCCTTCAGCTTCCAACAAGGAGATACCACATTGCTCACAGGCATCAAAAATGGCCAAATTCCCTAAAATTTCTTAGCCAGCCCTGCTGCTTAGGCTGCAAAAGCTTTTATATCACCTATTTTTTATTAACCAGAAAGCAGAGAAGAAAAAAATTGCTAAGCAAGATATTTAGCAATAAAAGGTAAACACAGAGCCAGTCTTTGTGTAGTGGTTATGCAAAGAGGGGATGCCTTAAATACATAAGAAATCTCAAATGACAGCAGGAAGTAGCTGTGTTTTGTTTCTCATTGAGCCCTCTCTCCTGTTCCACCTGTCCCATACAATTTCAGAGATTTACAACACAATCCTGACCATAAAGCTGTAACAGAGTGAGTGCTGGAGCATTTATGAGCATCTTCAAAGCTGAACAGTTCCACACCTCCTGGGAGGGAAAAGCTTTATTTCAGAGCTCCAGCACAGTGTGGACTCCACGAGGGGCCAGCTGAGAGCTGCTGAGAGCCTTTGCCACCTCGGCAAGCACCAGGAATCCCAGATTCCAGCATTTGCCAGATGCATATTAAAGGGTTTGCAATGAGTGGCTACCAAATAAACAGCCACAGGGCACTGAGCTTTTCTTCTTGTCTCAGTTTCGCATCCACCTGCCAGAACAGCTTCCCAAAGAAGGCAATCATTTAAACTCGCCTCTAATTTAATCTGGCCCTCCAGGGACAGGAGATAACTGGTTCTAATCAAGTAATACTAATATCTTTGAATTTAGTAACATCAATCAACATTATAAACATATGGCACATACAAATTTAAATCATGTTTAGCTTCAGTTCTCCCAACCAATTCAGAACTACAACATGAAGTCAAAGATTTGTCTCGTGTTCTTGACTTTAAGATCCTGTCTTTTTAGCTATCATTTACCACAGTATTTCCACATACAAAATATGATGGAGGAAAACTAGGGTGATAGATTTCAGGCCATATGATGCTCAATTTCTCCACCAGAACAGGACCCACTCAGGAATCACGGAACTCATTTCTCTCCAGCTATGCCCCAAACTCTGCCTTTTCACAAAATGTACCAGGATCCTGAATTCAAATCATAAGTAGAACAGTACAGAACAGTGGAACAGCTTTTGTCAACTCCAACCACTGACCTAACCTGGCACTGGCTACCACCTGAAGCTCTTGCTGCCTCAGTGACCACATTCAGCTCTCCGTGAAACTGGGAAAGACCCATCTTTCAAATACTCATAACCAAGTCATATCCCACTAAGGTTGATATCTCTGCCCAAATCTCCTTCAATGCTTTCTCAAAAGTTATGACAGACGGGAAGATTTGTGCTCTTTTCCATTCCTGCATAATATGTCTGTTGTCACCCTCTTACACAGAACAAAGCATTCTCTTTTAAAACAGGTAAATCAAAGTACCCAGAAGAAAGATGGCTTGCATTTGGATATACAAATTAAAAGCTGAATCAAAAATAAAGTAGTCTTATTTCCAATTAAATATTCCAGTTTAGAGAAGGCATTTTGAGGCCTTTTTGCAGTGTTTTGTAACGTGTGTTAATCTGAATCTTGGATCCTTTCAAAATTTGAATAAAGAAGGAATGCATGGACCTACAAGTGCTCCCCTCTGTCCACATCTGCCCAAGACAGGAGAGCTATGGTGAATGGGAGCAGCAGTGGATTGAAGTCCTGTGTAACAAAATGGGGATGTTAGCAGGGTGGCTTTTTGGGGCAGAGAAGCAGAGTCTGGCCTGTCCTATTCTCTGTTCCAACTTTGACAAAAACATGTTTCCCATCACAGGAAGCCAGAGAAGAATTTGCCCCTGGGAATGACAGAAGCTCCAGCTGGAAGAGGGCTCAGACAGGATTAGAGGCAGAACAAAAAGGTCAGGCTTTCATCTGTGTGCAGTGGCACTTTCTGGTCTGAAGTATGAAAAGCAATTTTGCTATGGAAGGTTTCTGGAATGTCCATGGCAAAAATTGACTGAAGCCTATGGTCTGCTATGAAGGTGTCCTCTGAGCTTTAAACAAATTGTACTTGCATTATCTCTGGCAATATCTCAGCTCACCAATCCCACACAGTGGCCTTGCCAGATGACACAACAGACCCAGCAGTTTTCTCTTGAGCACAGCCCACAGTCAGACACTCACAAGAGAACTGTTTGTTTGGAGAGCACTAATTTTGACCTCTTCCTAAAGATCCCCTCTTCCTTCTCTATGAAAATTCTGGTTTACAAGACACCTGTATTCATATTCTACTCCTGCAGTGCTTTGATGACTTCATCTCCCAAAAGCTTCACATTCTTCTGGGTCTGTTTTGGAGAAAAACTGTTAGCCAGCCCCAGTGCAAATCAGAGGCAATAACAAAGCATCAAGCAACAAGTGTATCAGAGCTGAGGAGGGAGAGAAACTGCATCAACAAGCAATTGTGCTTTCTATTTCTTTAAAAGCAAATGTCAGGTCAGCAAGGCTTTTCTAATGGTTCCTAATCAAGCAGAAATCCTGCAGCCACTTTGGATCAGCAAAAGAAGCCAAGATGGGATAGTGTGTGTCAGTTGGGTTTGTCCTAAAGTCCTTTGTAAGAGGTGCAAGATTAGCTTTCTTTTGTTTCCTTGGACACCAAGAAGCTTTCACAGCCTTTATGCAAGAAGCAGATACATGAGGCATTTAATACTTTATTTCATCTTATTTTTGCCCATTATCATAATCAGAAATTTTGCAGGAAGATGCAAGAACCCACATGTTAGGCAATTACAGAGCAGCTGGCCTGAGGAGAAACAACTTATCCTGAAGGACCTAGAACTAAGCCTGGAGACCTTTTGCAAAAGGCTGCACCTTTGCTTACAATGGTTTTATTTGGAATCAAACTGCTATAATAAAATTCTGAACTGTTAAAAGATATAAAAGAGGAGAAGAAGTTGCTATCTCAGCCAGCTGAGACTAGACCAATACTCTGAATATCTAAAATATAAGATTTACTCTAAAATCTACTCTTTAGGTAACTAGGTATGTTTTAATTACCCATAGATTTTCCTCTCAAAATCCTATCAATAAACTGGCCTCCATAACAGTGGAGTTAGAACACATTGCCTGTAAAAACAACCACTCTGTGTCAATTTTACATAGACTCTCATCATTACTTAATGACCTTTAACTTGTCCACTATGAATAAACAGAGGAATGAGCTTTTCCTTACACATTCTGAAGATTTCATTTAATCCCACCCTCAGATATCCCATCTCTAAAAGAACAGATGGATTTTACAAAATTAATAGTGCAGAGACCCCAGTGTCTAGAAGGAAGACGATTAGATACTTAACTAATTACTTTGCTAAAATATTGCCTAAATTAAGAAATACTGCAAGCATAGAATTTCCCCCTACAACTTCTGGGTGGTAGTAGGACTTGCAGCAGCCAGGGCTACCTTCCAGGGAGTTACCTTCCTTGAACTTCTATAAACTCACCCATTTTGAACAGCCTTTTCACATTCTCCATCTCTACTGCTCTCATGTTATTTAAGTGCCAGAACTAGTCACCAAGAGGGCTCCAATCCAATAGGCAATAATTGCTGGAAATTCTCCTCATTTCCTAGCCCTTTCCTACACCCCTTCAAGACAGAACTGAGGGAAGTCTTTCCTGCTTTCCACAACCTTTCCTGGCTAAAACCTGTTCCAATTTCACCCTGTAAACACCTGATGTGAACAGATGAACTGGGAGGGGCCAGCAAGCTCTTCAGAATTTCAGGGGGGTGGAGGTAAACAGAAAAATAGTATATAAGATGCTTTGAGACAGACTTCCAAAGTGCACAGACTCCGACAGGAGGGGTCTGAAAAAAAGCCACTTCTTCAGGCTCCACCTTCAGTGACTCACTTCATTGGAAGCAAGGAAGGTACCAGGCTGCTGCAGGAAATTTCATACCTACCCCAGCTGCATTCAGACTACTGCAGTCAGCTGGAAGGTTTCTGTTGCTGTAAGCAAAATGCCAGCAAGACCCACGGTTCAGCTGGCATGGCTCTGCATTGTCACTGTGTCTGTGGTGATCCACCCAGCACTGCTGCAGAAACCTCCCAAGAGGAGAATGATCAATGGGAATGCCCAGCTGAAGATGCCAGGCTGCTGTGAGGAGATCAAGGAGCTCAAGCTGCAGGTAGCCAACCTGAGCAGAATGCTGCAGGAGCTGAGCAAGAAGCAGGAAGGGGACTGGGTGAACGTGGTGATGCAGGTGATGGAGCTGGAGGGGAGCACCAAGCAGATGGAGTCCCGACTCATCGACGCCGAGAGCAAATACTCAGAAATGAACAACCAGATAGACATCATGCAACTGCAAGCAGCCCAGACGGTCACACAAACATCAGCTGGTAAGGAAGGAGTCACCAAGCTCCCAGATACACTGCTCAATGCACAGCTAATGACCAGTTCCTAGTGCCAGCATGTCCTGCTAACATAGCATGCACACTGAATACTGCTGCTTAAACAGGGAGAAAACTAGCTTGAATTTCTTCATCTGTGTTTTTATATCTATGTCTGTTTTTAAGGAGTGCAGTGAGGAATTCAGTCTAATATTTCATTTTCTGAGCACTACAGTAAATGAGAGCTGGTTTTGTAAGGGAATGGCTCTGGCAGCAATAACCTCCGAGTTCACAGTGCTGACAGGAGACTAGAAATCCTTAAACAATTAGAAATGCTCTCCAGGAATTACTAAAGATTTGTAGTTGTAACTTTATGACTATCTCTGAACCAAAGTAAAAAAGAGTGATCCATTATTTTGAATGATAATTCTTAAAAATTCAAGGTTGTAGATGATGCCAGATACAAACTGTGATATATGCCTAGCCAGACCACAGTTAAATCTTTCAAAATTCTCTTCCCTGAGGGAAAATTTCACTGCACACAGTGATTGCAGAGGCCTGTACTAAATGTGGAATGCAGACGCATTTTTAGATCAGCTACCTGTAAAGGCACTTCTAGAAAAAAGCATCCTCTTTGTTGAATTTTCTCTTCAAATTAATTTCACTGCAAAGATCTTAAATTGTCTCAGTCTCAACTGAGTTTGCCAAAAGAATTCATCTGGATTTTTTTAAACACCAAGGAAATATTTCTAAATCTATTTACTTAATTCTTCCTCTAAAACAGTTCCACCTGGTTAGTTTTGACACCTCACTATTTACAGTAGGCCTTAAAAAAAAGTTACACCATAACAGCCTCTCTTTGAAGCTGGAGAAAAAACAGTTACACAAGTAGAAAGTGGCCCTGAAGGTATTTTAAATAGATGTATCTCACCTCACCAGGCAAGAGACATTTTGAAAACTGTCAGACAGAATAAAGCCTTGCTTCAGCTCACTTATCCTCCTCAGAATAGCTGTGCATTTTACCATCTTCAAGTCAGGTCCTGCACCAGGAGGAAAAGAGGCTTTCACAGACTGACTGACTGCAGCTAAAAGGCACCTTCTCTGGCACAGAGGCCACTGCTGTTCAGAAAGGGCTGAACAAATATCCCTCATCCACAGACTTGGCCAACCTGTTCACACACTCAAAAGTGATACCTGGCAGCAGGCCTGGCCATCCCATTGGATAAGTCTTTTTTACTTTGGAGGGGATCAGCAAGTGTAACTTCCAGCACAGACACACCGTGGCAATGTGAAGAGAGGAGAGATGTCTTTTTTGCATAGCAAAGGTTAAAAAAAAGAAAAAAATCAGTAAAAATCACAAAATTCCAGTGTTATGACACCTTTGCCAATACATACACTACTCAAAACCAAGCCATTTCAGGAAAACATTAGACTTGTGAAAAGCCTTCTTCATTACTCCTTGTATTACAAACTAAACTTTGCAGAAAGCACAGTTCACAGGAGTTCTTGCTGCTCAGGTTCTGACTTTCTGGTTCTGATTCAAGTAGATGCTGTTTATGACTGCTCATCACTTTATCAGAGGAACTACAGAATTTCTGGTGTTTACAAGTTACCTCCTGATGAATTTTTGGGAATTCCAGATCTGGAGGTAAGGATGTTAAGTACACAATGTATATTACATGTCTTTTAAAATTTAATCAAGAAATACTTCTCTACAGAGATGAAATGAGCACACACTTAGTTTTGGTACCCTGCACTGGCCTTTAGAATCTTTACATAAGCAAACTGCAAGGATGGAAAGAAAGTACACTTAAGAGGGGAAATGGAAAAAGGGTTTATCAGACAATTTTTTGCCATAGAAATTTCTTCAGGTTATGAAATCTGAAACAATGACTTGTGATAAGAGAACTGAACCTTCCTAAGTCTACTGTCAAGTAACCACTGCCTTTTTTTCCTGTTCCAGGTGTTCTGTGACATGGAGACAGATGGAGGTGGCTGGACTGTCATCCAAAGACGTAAAGTTGGTTTGACATCATTCAATAGGGACTGGAAACAATATAGGGAAGGATTTGGCAACATTAGGGGAGATTTTTGGCTGGGAAATGAAAACATCTACCGACTTTCAAGACGCCCCACTGTTCTGCGAGTAGAGATGGAGGTAAGTAATAAGCTCTTAATTTCAGCAGCAAAAGGAATTACAAAGTAATTCCCCAGTACCAGATGCCATCTCCTATTGCTATAGGAGACCCAAAGAATTTGTATGCTTTAATTACGAGAGAGGGAACTAGGATCAACCTAGGGATACATTGAAACACAAGACAGAAGAATGTTCTCCCCTGTGCAAAGTCAGTGGCACAACTTTCTGTCTGCACACAGATTGTGTCTTCAGAACACCTGGGGTTCTTGGAAATCCTGCAGAAGCCACTGCAGACAGAGATCAAACTGCTGACCACCTCAGATTTAAAAATTCAAAGAGATGACCCATAAAGTTTGCAAGCCTCTTACTCTTTTCATTATGAAGCACTTCCTTCCAGCCTGGGTACCAGAGTTTACATTGTATTACCCTTGATTTTTTCAGTCTGCTAAACGCTTGGGTGTGACTTAGACTAGTTTATAGTTGGTACAATAGCTTTGAGGGATGGGATATGTATAAACTGAAAGGCTTAATATCTAAAAGTCACTGTTTCAGAGAGGAAAAAAATTACTTGAGGCAGCACACTGACACAAGAATACTGAATGCAAGAGCTGCACATCAGGTTTCCTACATATTGTACAATACCAGAGCAGGTAAGACTTAGAAATTCCTTTGCTTTAACAGAGCCGTTTCTGCAGTCTGAGACAGTAAAAATATATGTATATAACCACAGATGTTGGAGTCTTTTCATAACCATTCTAACAGGACTGATTTCTTCTCCCCTGTTCCTGCAGGACTGGGAAGGTAACACACGCTATGCCCAATACCAGCAATTCACCCTGAGCAATGAAATAAACAGCTACAGGCTCTTTGTGGGGAACTACACTGGGAACACAGGACGGGACTCCCTGAGGTACCACAACAACACAGCCTTCAGCACAAAGGACAAGGACAATGACAAATGTGTGGATGACTGTGCCCAGTTCCGTAAAGGTAAAGCACACAAACCCCTTCCTGTCCTCAGAGAGCTGCTGGGATCAGTTATAGAGAGGCCAACACTCCCTCTTTGCAAGCAACTGGTAACATCTGAATGGCAAATCAAGGGACAGGTGACCAATTCTGGAAAAAACACTTATGTGAGAAATCTGGCAGTTAAAGCTGATTTACAAAGAGCAAGACTGTGTATCATAGACATCAGTACTCTTAAGTAACTGTGTGCTCTCACCTACACACAGTTACCCAGCCCATTTTAGTATCTGCCAGACTATCTCACATGCTGATGCAGTGATACAGGAAGTTATTTCTTAGTATCTATCAGGTTTTTGTTTTTTCTTACATTATTCTAAGTTTTCAAGTTCTTGTATTGGGCACCTGTAATTCTTCTCCTATATTCACCTCCATATTCAGCTTGACTTGTGACCTTTATTCCTACCCTATTACAAGCCTCTAATGAGGTTACTCTCTTCATGTAATTTAGTATCTTTGAGTTCTGTTGAAGATAATTATCTTCATTACACCTTGCTCTTTAATTCCCCCCCTTGTGTCCCACACAACATGCAAATAAAGCTCTTGATCTCAGTCTCAATAAATACTCACAGAGCTCAGGAACTTTTAAAACACCTTAAAATGCTCTAGCAAATTACCCAGATTAATTTCCTATACTAATTCACTGAGTAAGAGTCAGAAACATATCGAGAAAATATTCTAAGAGGAATGAGGAACTAAATGAAAAGCTACTGGACTAATTTGACTATAGAGCTGTAATGCCTTTAAGTTCTTAAATATCTATGCTAAGTTTTGAATTTACCTGCCCCTCCAACTATTACAGCCATAGGCTCCAGGGATTAAATGCTGCATTCTGCTCAGTGTCCTCTGGAAAATGCAGTAATCATTAATACAAAGGACTCACCAGGAATCTATTGATTTGTTTCCTGACAAGGTGGATATTGGTACAACTGCTGCACAGATTCCAACCTGAATGGGGTTTATTACCGCAAAGGAGAGCACACCAAGAACATGGATGGCATCACCTGGTACGGGTGGCACGGATCGACCTATTCACTCAAGAGAGTAGAGATGAAGATCCGGCCAGAGGATTTCAAACCATAGAAAGAATCAACATTTTATTATTCAGCTACACAACATCACCATGCAAAAGGTGGGCAGTGAACAGCCAAGTAATTTTTCATTTTATCCAATACATGCAACAGCTATGTACTGGTGATGTACACAAACACTGCAACACCAGTCACAGCCACCAGTATTATCAGGGCTCAGGCTTATTTCCTCCTCTTCAGACTCTTTCCAAAGGGAAAAATATTGTGTTAGAGTAGGTTAGAACTGAATGCACTTATAGCACCTTCAGAAAACCAACGGGTGTGTTTTCACTAGCAGTGTGATTACTAGGTTGCCTTAGTATTATTAACCAGATCGGCAGGGACTGAAAAGCAAAAGCCTTTTGGCTGCCTTTCCTTCAGTGTCTGGAGCAAGCACTTCTGAGCAACTTCTTTCAACTACTCAGACTATGAAAGTTATAGACTCATTTCAAGCCAGAGGAATCAATCAGAAGTGTCCCTGATGCACTTTTCTTCAGTGTATAGTAAGTGGCTTGCTTTCCCACAGAAGAAAGAACAAAGCTCAAAAGTGTGTGTTAATTAGCATTATCCAGATTCTCCCCTGAAGTTTTACTGCCACCTCTTGCTGCTGCCTGAAATAATCTCCACTAAAGGCTGCCCTAACAGATAGTAATGCTGGAGGAGGATTTGTCCCATGGGCCCTCTGATGTTTATTTCTATCCACACAGATCACCTAAATGCTGAGAAACTAGAAAAACAACTTTCTGAGCTGCCCTCAATTTATGTTTGGGTTAGAACACAAACATGCTGTTTGTCAATAATGCTGAGAGTGAACAGCAGGTTAGCCAAAAAAAAGTCCAGACCCACCCAAAGAACTCAACTCCAACATTTTAAACCACTGTATTCATGAGCAGAACATTAGTACACATCAGAGAATCCCTAAGTACCAAAAGTTATTTCAATATAAGGGAATGTTTGCTAGCACATTGTACTGAGGAGTATCAAAATCTGTTTTGAAAACTACCCAAGTTGGAAGTTAACTAGAGATGGTCTGTCACAAATAGCACACTCCTCCCTCACATAACACAGTGTTAAAGAAAACAGTTAAAAAGGAATGAGACTCCTGCTCTAGCCCTACCGTAGTTCAAATATGTTGGAAAATATGGTTATCATTAATATATCTATTTTTATTCACCTTGAAAGGAGTTTGAATCTAGATTAGGTTGTTCAGTCCTGTGTGAAATGGAAGATAAAGGTGTCTTGGGAATTTACATATGTTCAAATATTCATATTGCAAATTTCAACTGTGTGGAACTATAGTTGGAACTATTTTAACTGTGGTCTACAAAATGGATTTTTAAAGGTTTCTAAAACTTTTTAATTTCTAATAAATTGTTTCATTTTTAAGCGTGCTTTACGTGAATTCTTTGCTCCTTAACTTGCTTTTTGATACTCAAAGAAACAACTGCATGAGCAAATGAGACTAAGAAAAAAATAAACTGAATTCTGTATTCTCCTCAATAACATGAGGCAGAACAAAAGGTGAAAAATAAGAGGAGGAAAAAAAAAATAATCAGAAAACACAATTCCAAGGAAGTAGAAGGGTTGAAAAACGCACTGCAAAAAGACAAAGTTAAGTTTTTACTCAACCACAATCAATTTGTTCATCTCAAACAGCTGAACTAACATTCCTATGATATGGAACAGAGATTCACATTTTAAAACACGTAATTTAGCACCAAATAGTATTTCAGGCTAACATCTCTGTTGCTGACACAGCTCAGAAACAACACATACTTTATAATATCTTTGATCTGACATATGAGCAATGAGAACTATCTAAGCTAAATCAGCAGAATGCGATGAGAAATTTTAATTAAGAACTTCAACTTTTCTGACTTATTTATATGCAGGTGTAGTGTCTCCTTTAACCTGCAGTCATTTCATGACATTTCATACTGAGCTTGAAGGGTGAGAGGGTGAAATCAGAACTTTTTCCTGGACTTCTTCCTGCAAAACTTCCCAGGGCTTCTATTATAGTTTTAACAACACAGTAGAAGGACAGAACACAGCAGTTATAAATGCACATTTGCAAGTAGTTTAGCAACATCTTGTGACATAGAGTGAAGTCCTAAGAATTGCCTACATTAATCCTAGTGGTATCATAAATTGCAGCTACTGCAAGAACAGAAATCTCACCAGTTGTGGTCCTACCTGATGAGAGACTCCAGAATAGCTGGGGTGGGACCCTTTTGAAATTCCAGCTCTTTGTAGTGAAGGGCCTTAGCATATGCTCGACATTTGGCAGCTCTTTCCCCCAGAAGGACAATGCCATTGTCATCCCTCAAAGGCAGTGGGCCCTGGGAAGCAGCACACACATCAAAAGCCAGATGAGTATTAAAGAGTCATGGACTCCACACAGAGTAACCACCACACCAGCACTAAAAGGAGCTTCTCAACAGCATCTCTACCTTGTCACTGTGCTCCATGAATTCTGCCAAGTTGAGTAGAGTCTGAGTGACTTCTGCAATATCCTGAGAAGTCAGGGCCAACTCAATGCTTCGGATCAGCTCATCCTGCTGGTCTTCGTTCAGTTCAGACCAGCATGAAACAAAAGCAGCATTGAAAAGGTCTCTGGGGAGGAACACAAAAGACAGTGTGAGGTGGGGATTTATGAGAAAAAGTCTATGTGACAGTGGGCTCACCTTCTTATTCAGAGCAGGAGAGCTACAAAATACACTCACATGCCTACCTGCAATAAATAGTGATTAGTTTTTATAAAGCTAACCTCTGTGAAACCTTCATTAAAAAAATATAGAATAGGCTGGTATACTACAATAATAGAAATATTGTTCTATCATAAGCTATCAAAGTTTCTCCAAGCATGCTGACTGCAAAGAAGCACTGGAGCTTATTCCACTCAGAAGCATTTTTATTCCCCACAGTAAATACTCAAAACTATTTCATACTGTGCTGTTTTTCCAACTTCACTTTTGTGCCTTATCTTATTTCTAGACTAATATGCAGAATTTCAATGCAAGATTTTGTGCACATCATGGAGCAGCCAACTAGGAAGGGTGGAAATGAAATCAAGCTGTTGGCTCTTTGATTTATGCCAAAGAAGGAACTATGTCTATTTATGAAATCTAAGAGCTTCTAAATAACCTCCTTTTTTCCTTATAATATCTGGCTTCCATCTGCCATTTCAAGTGAGAAAAAATCCAGAAATACTGTACCGAGCCATGGGATTATAGGCCTGAGCCAGGGCCCAACATGAGCGCAGGGATGGAGAGGAAGAATCTTTCAGCAGCTCCAAACTCAGTCTCCTTAACCATTCCAACCAGTCATCTTTGGAAACTCTTCTTGCTGCTCCCCAGGCCTGCAGTACAAAGGAAGACAATTCACTGACCAGAAAAGCACTGTCCAAGAGCAGAAGAAATCCATCAGCAGGCAGTATTACTTCTTTACAGCTCCAAACTACATGCTGAGAACCACTTTTCAATTTCCTGAAATCCATTACCTTTACCAGATAATCTGCAGCACTTAAGTCTCATATCTAAGAAATTTTCCCTAAATGTATTCTTGTCATGACAAGGCAAGTATTTAACATGAACAACCCTTTCTCTACAAAAATACATATAGTGCTGAAGCCACTGTTGAGATACCAGCTTGAAAATACTTAATGCATTTAGAATTACATTTTTAAGTCCAGCATTTTCAAACCAATCCATCCCATTACTGAACTGTGTGCTGCATGCATGTACTGCTCAAACTAGCCAGTGCTTAGCTATTAAGTTCTTCCTTCAAGAAAATATAAAACTAAGATACAAGAGGAGCAAAAGCAAAAACACTAAAAAAAGGCAGAGGCACTGAAATACATGTCTCTAATAGTGAGAGATTATTCATTGTGATCTAGAAAGTCTTGTTCATACTTAACAAGCAAGTGTAAAGATTTCACAGCCATTTACAGCCTAATAGCTCAAGGTCTCCTATCTTTAAAGCTGCTCAACACCTTCTAATTTTAAAGAGTCTCAGACACTACTTGGACCTCAGTTTTGTACAGAATAGAAAAACAACATAAAAGCAATATAAATAGATGTAGTTCAGATGCACCAGACAAAACTCCTTCAGTGTGACACATTAGCTCCTCCCTTCAGCAGAAAATTCAAGCTGTGAAGACTCCAGTCTTACCTTCTGCAGGTTGATGGTGCTCACGTGTAATTTCTTCATGGGACCTGTTTCCACAGGACCACTGGCCAAAGTTTCTCCCTGGTTGCTTCTCAGCATTCGATGCTGATAAATCAGAGGATCCTCATCTTCATCAGCAAGAGTGTAACCCTACAATAATTGGTTTACAGTGAAGATCACACCCACACATACAGGAGCAATTCTCGGCAAGCCAAAAATGTCAGAGCACTTGCAGCAAAATCTCACAGCAAAATCTGTGAAGTGAATAATCATGTTTCATTATAATGATGACACCTTATAAGAGAGAGAACCCTAAACAATATCCCTTTGCTACTCAAAGTAACTGTTAAAAACTCTTAGCTCCTAATATAACAAGTCAAAATAATGTACATTAAAGCAAGCACTCTTGACTATTTGACTTCCTAGTTGCTTGCTCCACACAAATTGTAAACCAGTTGCTAAATTTTTAAAATATAAGACATTCTACAGAAAATACTGAGATAACAAGGTCTCCTCAAGTCCTGAAACCATAGAAAAAATAGGATAAATCCACATTTAAGAACTATCAAGAAAAAGAATAGTAACGACACTGGCTACAAGTCTAAGTTGTTCCACAGAACTTGCCATGATTTTTCTGTAGGAACTATTTAATACCAGTAGACAAAAATTTTCCCAGTGCAACCTCAAAAGTCTCCTTAAAAAGCTGGACTAAACAGAGAAACAGAGCAACAACCACTCCCCATTTTATGAGCAAGTCCAAGTGAAGGTTCCAGCTACATCTGTTTCAACATGACAACATCCCAAAAAGTGCCAACAACCATATATTTGTCAGTTTACCTTTACAATTCTGCAGATCAGAACATCATAGCGTTGATGGTTAATTCTGTGTCGCACCAGGACTTTGTTCACCATCGGGATAAAAATTTGGTACTGTAAAGAGAATGCATCATAAACTTGTTGCTCAGTGGCACCAAGAACAGTAAAATTCCACCACATTGTTCAATTGATGAAAAACCTATTCTGACAGTTTGATTTCAGTAACTCCAAGTTCCAGAAACAACTAAAAGAAGAAAAATCAGTTCTCTTGGAAATCCATGAGTACATTACAAAACTTCAACCTTAAAGCCTTGATCTTTGGGACAGTCACACTTTCTGTGATCTTTCAAGCCAAAGAACAAAATTACCTTCTTTCCCAGCTGGAACACCAGAGAGGAGAGGGTGTCCATTGCAGTTGTTCGTAGCTCAGGGCTCTGATCCAGTGTTCGTACAATGGGATGAATAATCCGTGATGCGTAATCTGTGAAATCCAGGGACTCTGTCAAGCGGTCCACAGTTTCTAGAGCAGCTCTAAAGTCAGAGCAAAAAGAGGGAAGAACTTATCTCTCAGAGTGTTAAGAAAGAAGAAATAAGACTGAAAATACTTAAATGCTCAGTCCTGCTAGGATTAATAATAATAGGAAAAACAGGCCACTAGAACTCTGCTAATGCATCTAGTACTTGCAGGACAGTTTGCAAGTGACTAAAATATTGGCAGGTGAGAATCAGAAAATTTTAAAAACTTCAGAGAAACAGTAACAAAAACCCAACCAAACAAAAAAACCCAAAAAAACCCACCAAACCAAAACCAAACAAAAAAACCCCCAAAACCTCCACCAACAAATCCAAAAAGCTAGTAACACTGCTGTGATGTCCAAAGAAAAATAACCTTTTACAATAATTTAACATAGAAAAGCTGAGGAAGGGACTAAGTGGTATTTCACTGTAAACATTCAGCCACTGCAGAACTTTGATATGACAGATAAAATTGCAAAGAGAGGCTGCAAAGCCACCAGCACTTACTTGCGAGCCACCACAGGGACATCTGGGGCATCAAACAGCTTTACAATGGGAGGTAATAACAAATGAAGGTAGTCATCCAAGTTAGCTCCAAAGAGCTGGATTGCATTAAGTAGCTGGAGAGAAAAATTATAGAAGAGTAGAATGTCAAGGGGTTTGAACTGATCTTAAAGATCATCTAATCACATCCCCCCCACCATGGGCAGGGACACCTTCCACTAGACCAGGTTGCTCAAGGCCATATCCAACCTGACTCTGAACCCTCCCAAGGTTGGGGCATCCACAACTTCCACATGCAACCTGTTCCAGTGTCTCCCAACTCTTGCAGTGAAGAATTTCTTCCTAATACCTAACCTAAATTTTCCTCTTTCAATTTGCACCTTTTACTCCTTCTCCTGTCACTACAGTTCCTGACAAAGACTGTCTCTAAGGCTGCCCTGCAGCCCCTTTCATACTGTGAGTCTCCACACTACCTTTTCTTCTCCAGGCTGAAGAGCCCACACTTTCTAAGCCTGTCTTCATAGGGAAGGTGCTGTGGCCCTCTTATCAACTTTGTGGCCTCCTCTGGACCTGCTCCAACAGTCTCATGTCCTTCTTACATTGAGGACACCAGAACTGAACATAGTGCTCCAGGCTGGGTCTCACAAGAGCAGAAGAGAGGGGGAGAATCACATCCTTCATCATTTCTCACCAAGCCACTGCTGAGAAATGTCCCATTTGATTGTGCAACACACAAGCAAGGAGTCCTGCTGAGCATGGCTCAGGGAACACCTGCCTGGGCACCCACCTGCCTGGGCAGTGGCCAAAGCAGCTGCTGCAGCCCCACTCACCTTCACAGAAACAATGCGGCCCTGACTGTTGTCATGCATGAAGACCCGTAACATGTGAGGAATGAGCTGAGGCAGGTAAAGCTTGAATTCGCCTCCCAGAGCTACCACAATCTGCTCAATTAGTAGGATAATTGTGCTCTGTATGGAATTGTTCATAACCCAGAAGTCCTATAGAAGAAAGAAAAAAAGGGGAAAAAAAAATCCAGCAGTCCTTCAGTTGAGCTGTACAAATTATAAGAGAAGCAAACTGTAGGAGACAGTTTAGATAAATTCAAGATTGCAGAGAAGAACTATACTTTCTGTTTTTAAAACACTCTGCACTTCCAGTACATTTATAGTTGTTGAAAACAACCTCTGGAAAACATACTTTTTCCTAATCCTTCTACAAGTTTGCCAACATTTAGTGACACCCATTTACGACACCTATTTATGAACTCCAGATATCTCTTGCTAAAACGATGTTTCTGAAAGTAGTAAGTATACAAAATCAAAGTGCTGAAAAGAACTCAGTCACTGTCAGAAGCTGAAACTACACTTACTTCAGTTACTACCAGTAATGTATATTGCAACCTCAAATTAAATGGTATTTCAAAATACAATACTACTTCAAATGTATGCAATTCTGCACTTCATATGAACTTTTGAAGTAATTGATACTTCCAATAATGTATCTGATAAATACTCTCCACCTTTCTGTGATAGTAAGGTGCTGGCTTAAAGATTGTACTCACTCTCATCAGGGTGACAATTTCATCCATATAGGGTCGAATATGACTTCTCACAAAGGACACCAACATTCCCAGCTGCTGGAACAGGAACTGGAAGAAAGAAATTTGCAATAATCAGTGTAGCTTATCCAAATATCAAAGCCACTGGGTAAAGAGTTTCTCAGGCAACTGAAAGCTCATTTACCAAACAAACAGCATGCATAGCTCCTATGTGCTCAAGATCTGGGGCTAAGCTCTTGGCAGCTTCAGCTCAGCAGTGTGGGTTTTGTGGGGCATTGTGTGGTTTTGGTTTATTTTTTTTGTTGTTGTTTTTTTAGAGGGGAGTGGGGAAGAAAAGTTATTTTGTGTTTATTGGTTGGGTTTTCGCCCAGCTTGCATTAAAAAAAAAATGGTGAGCTCAAAGCCTCAGCCACTCAAGCACACAAACAGGGGTTTATAAAATGCCAGGAAATCTATAGTGTCAGAACAGAGTTGCAAGCACAGACACCTCAATTACAGAGCACTGTAATTTAGGTTTGAAGGATGCTTCCAAAAATTTAGCCCCTAGTCTTTTCCCCCTGCCTGAAAACCAAACTGACACATTTTAAGATTTTTTTCTGTACTCTTTCCTATCCCCACCATGATATACTGGTGAAAAGTTACTGGGGAATGCAGTTAGGTCCTTGCCAGAAATACCACATTTATTTTAAAAGATGGTTGACTGCACCATCCATTCTTCACCACCAAGAAGAATTTTGTCTTAGACAATTTTATTTGGATACACTATGACAGTTTTGCAATTCCTTTTACCACAATATAATCTTAAACATTCAGTTGTGACAATTGGTATGAAATCGTGTGGGCTAATTTTATGTGGATAGTCTATTTTCTCTAGAAAAATAGGAGAATGTAAATTTTCATCTATTAAACTTCATTTCTTCATGCAGTTTTTGAAGACTACAGTGACAAAAGACAACATGGAGCTCAGAAAAAGAGATAACACTTGCATGAGAACTAAATAAGAAATAATCTCAGATTCTTTAGTGAGAACAGTACACATATGTTTACCAAAAATGAACTTTGAGCTCCCGTACTGTGCCTATTTTTTGGTGTAGTGAGAGGATGCTTACACACAGGACAAGGACCTTCCTCTTTTAGGCTTTGTATCACGCATACCCACCTCAGCTCTTCTCCCCAGTACACTTTCACCATCTTCTTTTACCTGAAAATTTTTAAACAGAGTGTGCACAACTGCATAGCTTTCAAGCAAGTTAGATCAGTCAGGTCTAGAACCTCAGCCAACCCAGATGTGAGATGTTTTCCTTCCAATCTGAGAAGTAGTTCAGGCTGGGGGAAAACAGCAGTTCTATAGCAGAGCTGGGATTTTGCTAAGGGAGCACCCATCCCACCTATAAAACACAGGAGCAGTAATGAGTACAAACAGCCCCTCACACCCCAGAGTGCTTGGCTGCCTGAAGAAAAGCCTTGGCAAACAGCAGCCACCTCTGGTTAGGTGAACCTTAAGTTAAGGTGAACCTAACCTTGTGAAGATAATCATCTTCACACAATTCTCATTTCCTTCTATAACTGTAACTTAAGTGGGAAGGAAGAGAAAGCACTGCCGTAGAATCACCACCCACACTGCTCTAAATGTTAGCAGATTGTATTAAATTGAGTTTTTCTTTCAGAGATGAGCCAAAGTACACGGCTGCGCCAGAAATTTGAAGAATCTACCCCTATTATTTAATAATACTGCTCGCCACAGAGTATTAACACAGACATCACTGAAAGATCTGGAAGCTGCAAAGGTGTTTTCCTGAACAAGAACTGCTCAATCAAAACACAGAAACAAATACTGGCCTTCCAAGGATTATGCTCAGAAGCAGTTGTTTCAATAAAAAGCAGAAAAATTGTTTGCACCAGACATTCCAGTAAATGCTCATAGAAGGGAAAAAGCAAAGCTGAACCTCACTTCTGCAGCATGCTTGGCATCCACACATAGCACAGCAATGCCCAAAGCCAGTCACAGTCTCTTCAAGGAAATGGATTCTTAATTTCACACAGTGGAACAGGAAGAAGGAGTGGTCCCTGGCACACTCACCTCTCGGATGGCACCATCACACACCCGTATTACATTAAGGAACGTTGGCATGACCTGGGGCAGGAACTGCACACACTTCAGTCCAAGGGATTTGAAAATAAAGGTGATGGCCTGAACTACCATAGTGTGGTGTTGGGACAAGGATTGGTCTCGGAAAATTCTCATCAGTGCCACCATAGAGACAGCTGGATAGAACTCATCCAGAGGGAGGTTCCCCATGTTCACCAACATCTCACTGGTGCTGTAGTCCGCTAGGAGAAAGAAGGCAGTGTCATGATGTAGGTATTAAAAGGTCTTTAATATGGGTTCAGGAGCATTTAAGTTGAAAGTAAGTTGAAAACGTGTACACTAATGATTCTTTAAGAAGAGGAGACAAACTGGTAGCAAAACAGTCAAGGTCTGTTTGTCGATCACAAAGCTATCTATCTGAAAGAAACTGAGATGCTTACAAGAATCCTGGCTGGATTTGGACTCTGAGAGGCTAACAGCTGAAGCATCTCGTGATTGGTCGATCATGCCAATGTTCACTTTGTGTTTGTAAGGGTCCAAAGCACCCAGCAGCCCTAACACACGAATAGCCTGAAAAGACACAAAGAAAATTCACAAGAACTTCATCACTTCATCACTAAGGCCAAGGATAGCACTCAAACCCCCATATTTGAAAAGATCTGATGATTTGAGAGAGAAGATCTGGAACTGAAGTGACTGCCTGGAAAAAACAGTGCTTTCCATTCAGCTCCTAGAAGCCATTTCATTGACTTAACACATGAACTCTCTTAATTCTGCTTATTGTATTTTGCTCAGCCATAACAATGATCTCACCCTCCCTGCCTCAACTATGCAGGCACTTTTATTTGGCAGCTCTGTTCCCAAAAAGCTTTTTCATGTTCATACCTCTCTGCGTGTGCCCTGGTTTTGCTCAGTCTTCAGGAAGTTCAGAAGCACCTCCAGCAAAGTTGGGTACTTCCTATAGGGTTCTACCACATAACCAGTGCTAGCCACAAGCTGGCCCAGTGTCCAAAGAGCCACCTACAAAGATAAAGCCCAGAGAAGATTAGTTTCAGCCAGGGAATTTATTACACCTTCTGACACATCAGTCATTCAACTTCTGTAAAGTTTCTTTGAGCATTTGAGGATCACACTGCAAACCACAGCCCATGGTTGGAAAGCCTCTAAAAAGAACGTTTTTCAATAAGCAATAGTAAAGAAAGTAATAATCAACAATATCTTAGGCTGTCACAATTGCTCTCAATCAAGAGATACAATTCAATTAAACATTCAATTCAGTGAGTCCAAGCCTTCCAATAAAAACAGCTTTTTTTTTTCTTCTTGTTTTTCCTCTAATAGCTCTGAACTATGTCACAACAGGCACTGTAATCCCTCACCTGTGTACCATAAGTGTAACTCCACTAGAGAGATCTGAATGATTTAAAAGTTCATTTTAGCAGCTATGATGGGATGGGTGGATATTTTGTTACACCTCTGGTCACAGCAGCCATCAAGTTTAGTACAGTTGTAAACTCTTACTTGTCTTTTAGCCAGCAGGGAGGAGTCCTGTAGCATGTCCATAATTATAATGAAGAGCTCATCCACCCACTTCCTCATCTCCAGCCCACTGACCTGTTGAAAGAGAAAAACTCATCCTTCATCCAGCATTCCCAAAACCTTAACAAGCATGGCAAAGAGGTACCTGCAGTATATTCCTACCTGTGCAAGCTCCCCTATGGTAGCCAGGACATTGTTAATCACGCCTGGATTGGGATCTGGATCAGGATCTTTCAGTTTCACAATCAGTGCCTGGTGGGTGACAGTGGGACAAATTACAATGTGTTTAAAGAGTACTCAAAATTATCTTTCCTTCTGTTTGCACCTCAAATTGACCCCACAGTCATAGTAAGAATTTCAACAGTAAAAGAGAAACTTGGGTGTCACAAACGTTATGCGAATCTGGAATTAAACTGGGCTAAACTGTCACCTACATGCATTACTGTGGGCAACATCTAAACCAATTAGTTTTTCTTCTGCCATGATGAAGCAAAAGAATTGCAGCTCCTGAGGGTCATGTAACCACTTACTGTGTCACCTCATTTCAAAGTCATCAAGAAATGTAGAGACTCTACCTTAAGGATAGGCTCCATATAGGGACGGATGAGGCGTGGAGCATTAGAAACCAGGTGACCCAACATCCTGGCACTTTGTTCTTTAATTCTGCCAACACCACTGTGTTCCAGCTCTGTTAGAATCTGTACAAGAGACAATGGAAGCAAGCAAACTGGGAAAATAAAGGTAGGTAAAAATTCTTTGCATTTCCTTCTGTCACAACTCAGCACTTGTAAAGGCTGTTCCACGTTTCACTCTTATAATTTATTCTAAATTAAGCTAAAATGAATTAGCATAAAAGGGACGGTTCTGAAATCTGTGTTTACAAAGAGGTACCATGCAGTCACCTAAAAGCATCACAGAACCTTCCTCCTCAACAGAGATGGAAAGCACTCTAGCAGGATGACTAGGGGTGAAAAAACAACTGCTTTCCTTCCTTTCCCTTCTAATACATCCATAGAGCTTCAGTCCAAACCTCTATTATGAGAAAGACTTGCCGAAACCCACTAAGCTGGGCAGTAACTGTTTTACAAAAGAAATGGATTCCCCCACTCTCCATGCATTACAGCTAGATAGCCCAGGACTTTAACACAACCCTAGTCGCAATATCAACTACACTGTTTACCTGCAGGCATCCCTCCTCCTTACCTGGATGAGCATCTTTCGAAGGAAAGGCATGACAAAGGCAGGGTTCATGCTGCTCAGGCGCCCCACAGTGCAGATGGCCAGCTCTCGGATTTCAAACACTTGATCATTCAGGGCCACAAAAAGAGCTTGCAAGTTTTCAGCCTGGGCAAGGTGAGCATCAAACCGCTCATCCAGAGAAGCCAACACGCAAAAACGTATATCAGGGTCTGCAAAAATATATTTATTTCTCTTTAAATGCAGTAAATTCCTATTCCTCTTTTTGCCTTTGTTCACAAAATAGCCTCAAAAATTCTTCACAAGAGCTTCCCCAGAACAAGACTCAATGTCAGGGTTTCACACACAAAAAACAGGACAGGTCAGCCCAGAAATCTCTGTGCTGCTCAATGTGCCCCAATAACCAAGTCAGTACAGTGCCAAACTCTTGCACCTGGCACGTGTCACTTTTGGATGGCAACCTGAGATGAGTTCAAACGAAAAAATAAAAAAATCACGTAAGAAGTTTCAACAAGGACCAGTTCCTTCCCAAATTACAAAACTGAAGGCTGTGACCCAGAACAGCAGCAAAAGAAGTCTCAGGGTTGTACTTAGTTCAAAGGATTACCAAGGGCACAGCTGAAGCATTTTTCACCAGTGTTCTATTAACATCTCAAAAATCAAGATACGGAAAAAGAAATTGGGAGACTTCTTTTTCTAATTTACCAAGAGTGACATCTCAGTTTAGTCGCAAATATGTTCAAATTCTATTAAAAATTCTATTTCTATTCTTAACATCATCACCTGCTCACATGATAAAATTAACATGTGGTAGGAGAACCCTTTTTTATGAATCCCACACTAACCTGGGTCAGTTATTCCAACTACAAGCAGTTTGCTGAGGACATCAGCCACGACCTGCACTGCTGTCTGACTGACCACATGGGCATGGCCACTGATCAGGTGGATGGAGGGTGTGAGCAGGCGAGAGCAAGTGCGGGCTGCTTCCATCCGGATCTCCTTGTGCTCGCTGTTCAGGAAGTGGTCTGCACAGTGCCGAACGAACTGAGTCAGGGAGTGGCCTGAAAGAGGAAGATGGGGCATTAAACACAAGTTTACACCTCAATTACCAGTTTAATCAGGGAACAGGAGTTTAAAGAACATGCTAACAGAACCTGCTACTGGTACTCTACTGCACCAGTTGTTTATATTCCATATGCCCTTGCCCCTCGCTTGCTTATTTTATCTTACCTTCAAACTCAAAGCTACCAAGTGTACGAAGGGCAAGGGTGATGCTCCCCACATCACTGGCCTCTGGGATGTTGGTGAGGCTGGGGGAGGCCAGCTGGTGAGCAAGGCCCTTTGGCATGCCTGGATGTCGCAGAGGTTTGTGCATGAGAACAAGGGAGAGCATTTTCAGCAGCCCATCTTGGATATCCTTCTTCAGTTGTGGGATCTGACGGCTCAAGTCGTAGAGCACAGCTGTTAGAGCAGGGCTGAGGGCAAGAACCAAGCAAAAGTCATTAGAAAAGAAACAATGATGTGCATATTTCACCTTTTTGTTTAATTATGCCTTTACCAGTCAGAAAATCACTGTGGGCGTTTGCACATGAGAGCAACACCTGCAAGCAGAGCACAGAGTCCTTGTGCAAAATGAGGCATGAGGTGACCTTCCTGTATAAATCTGGTGAGCAAAGCCCTAGAACAGCTGCACACATCACTACATGAACCAGTGTTGCTATAATACTGTTACAAATCTAAATTACTTCTTACACTTCTGCTTCTTAAACATAAAAGCAACTACATTCACTTCCAGGTGATCTAATTTAAACAGCATAGTGCTACCTGAAAATTTTCTCCACTCCAGTCCACACTAACAACTTAATTAATTCTTTCAATAAGAACTGTCAGCTAAAAATGTGAAAGAAGCCAGGAGCAAATATTCAGCACTTTGGCTCTCCTTCTCTGCCAGTTTGATATGGCACAAGTCTGCTGGCTGTCAGATGCTTTTGAAAATTTTGCAGGTTGCTGCCAAATGTGTTTGAATAGTGGAAAATAAAGGAGACTGCTTTTGAACTAGTAGTTCTACAAAAAGATTTCTTTACTGATATAAGAACACTCTTAAATAACTCAATAGACACAGTAACAGTTAAAATATACCATTCTTCTGAAACAGCTATACTGATCTTCTGAAAGATCACTTAAAAGCAAAAATTGCCTTCTCAGTCTGAAAACTTTTAAGATCTCACTGTATAGTTGACAATGCCATCCTGTGGCTAACAGCAAAACAGATTTGTGCTTACCTCAGGCCCACAGCCAGCATAGGTTCCAAAAGCTCTTTGATGTCCTGCTGAATACTGGGTCCCATGGCTCGTGCCAGCATACTAATGCAGGTGAAGACTGTGGCATCAACCTGTACAGACTTCTGTCTCCTGGAAAGGGACAACATAATTACAAGGAGTTGCTGTTTTCCAAACTTCCCCGTTTTCAATCTTTCCTCATCTTACTTCTGTGTTATCAGTCTTACAGAAACATTTCGGATTTTAATACACAAATTTGACCCCCCATTACAAAAATTATATAAAGCGTGTTTCCATTTCTTTCTCTAACTTTTACATACTTACTTGTGGGCAAAGTCCTTTGGGGGAAGAGCTGCTTTTATGATTTCAAGGACTTTTGGTAGGTAAGCTTGAAACTCAGACCTCACAGCCACAGAAAGCAAACCCAAGGCCTGGAAGGCTGCTGTTCGCTCCTTCTCCTTCTTCACACAACTGAGAACATGATTCATGGTGTCAGGGAGATACTGATCAGCTGCCCACAAGAGAAAACAATACAGATAATAGAATTCATTTAGGTTTATACAGTTGCATAACATCTGCAACTAAACTTTTACAAGTGTAAAACCAGAAAACAGACATAAGTCATATTAAATTTGCTGACATATCAGTGGCAAACATGTCACCGTATTAAAAAAAAAAAAAATCAAACTATCAGAGTCTTTATTTTTAAAAAGAAAAATCACCAGAATAAAAGAGCTTTAAAACATCCCCACTGCAACAGGGTTTATACACATATAAAATCCAAGCATCTTGGTTTCATAGTGATTGATTGGAAATTTGGAATAATTAACACAAATATTTTCCAGCCACTAAGAACAGCTTGATGATGTCTCCAGCTCTGACACTCTCCTAAACTTGCTTGATAAATCAACTACACTGCTTTAAAGCTGGTGGGTATTTCCTCGTACATGCAACAGAGAAAAAGGAAGAGAACTCTATCGATATTTGGAATATACTGAATTAGAGCAAGAGAGAATTCTCCTCTAAGTCTGACATACGGAGGAGAAAAAAAAAAGGAGGCTTTTATGTCTTACGGTATTGATCACCAAATTCTGTCAATAGGTTTCAATCCATTTTCTTCATCAAAGCAACATTTTGGCATCGGCTACCTATCAGCTATCATCAAACCACACTTATTCAGAAAAAACGACTGTCCTCCCACAGAGGAATGTGCTCATCTGACAAAGGGCACATTTGGTGTGTTGCACTGCTTGTACAAGTTCATCTGGACCAAAGAAAGCTGGATAACTTCCAGCCCAAATTCAGCAACATTTCTAACATCCAACCATCTGTCTTGTCACCTGTGAACGCTGAAGGACGGAAAGCTGCCAACCGCGGTAGCAGATTGAGAACTGTCATCTGGATCAAAGAATTTTTGCTGGTTCTGCACTTGAGAACCCACTGGCAAACCTGGAAGGAAACAGATTAGGCTTTGAAGAGTGGCCATTGGCAGTAATGCACAAATGTTTATTACCTGTGTGCTTTTAAGCATTCTACTGACACTTGGCTTCAGAGTCCAGCAAAGAAAAGGATAATCAAGACTGCTTTCAAAGGAAGTAAATCACTTGCTACAAGACAGACAATGATAAAGCCACAATACATGTAAATACTGAGTTTTGAAGGCTCAGTTCAATACTAGGCAGTATTGCCTGCTAAGTAAAAACACAGAGGACAATTCCACTGCAAGAATAGATGTTGAGAGTGTTGGCAGACAAGCTGAAGAACAAACACATACTTGATCAAATTTCTCTTCCATTAGATCCCTGCAGCATCGACTTTCTACCAAAGTAGATTTTGCTGGGACAGGTGAGGTTGCAAAACCCATAATTCCTTGGTGAGCACTGTACCCCAGGAGACCAGCCAAAGCATTTGACTGAGAGGGCTGAAGAGACTGAAAGCTCGTGAAAGGAGTGATGTGGCGAGGCTTGGTACTGAAGCCCATCAGGTCTTTGCAGTACTTGTCATGCACAAGCTGCTGCTGAGTGATCTCTTCCATCTCCTCTCTAAGGCGCTGGACAAAGTAGAGAAACATTAAAAAAATAAAAAGTAACTGAATAAGATACTCCCAGTACAGTGTTACCCAAATCTCCTGAATAGCATCCTGTATAATCAATATCCAAATGGCTGTAAAACATAAACTGAGTAAAACCCAGCAAAAATATTTAGGTATCTAACAATCAAGAGAGTCCTCATTCCATAGAAAAATCTTTTTTATTGTATTTAATCCAGTTAATAGCCTTTCAGTCAGTTTATTACCTCCTCAGTCCTAACTTGTCCCTGTTATTTCTGTGACACACTTTAATGCTCGATTCCATGTTCAGATGAACAATCCCTTTGTAACACCACGGGATATTTCCACAGACTGCTGAGTAGCAACACACCCCCAATCAATCCCCATAATCCCCACCTTGCTCCTTTACTCACCTCTCCCTCCATACTGCTGATTCTCACTAGCTCATTGAGGATCAGTAAGGCACCATGGATTCGGTCATCACGATTCATTCCTTTCTCTTTGGCCAAAGTCTCATCAAAGCCCTTCTCAGCCTCTTCATAAGTATGCTTGGGGAAAAAGAAAAGAATCTCAGTGACAATGCAGAAACAGCCTGTGGAAATGAAGTAATACTGCCAGTCAAGAGTTACTGATGTTCTGAATTTTCCAACAGTCGCCACAAACCTCAATTGAGTAATAACAGAAGTATAACACAACAAAATTCTGATTCACCCAAAAGTTGTGGACTCTGCTACAGAGCATTTTCAACAGCATTAATCAAACAGCATGGTACCAGCTTCATCACTATCTGCAGCACTTATTTGATTATAAGAAATTCAAGTTCACAACATTTGACTACACTGTTCAAAAGTTACTTGCTATTACAAAGCTTGTTCATGTGACAATGGCAGCAAAGCGAAGGTTCAGACACAAGAATTCTTACCTTTCTCACTTATGTTTTATCTACACTAATAAAACCCTCTACTAGTAAGAGATGACACTAGATAACTGCACAGCTATAAAACTAGGTCAAGTTCAACAGCAGAAGATGAGGCTCAGATAGAACAATGTCTTCTTGAAGGAGTTAAGTCTTGCTTACTTTTATAGTAATAGGCTAAAGAAACTACTCATTTTGGAAGCGATTGTATTTTCAACCCTTCCAAGGAGAGACAGTCTTTTACTGACAAAGATGACACAGGTTCTTAGCTTAGCCAGCTCTTCTGAATATTGGCACTTCAACATCTGCATTGCATTATGAGAGGCTGCTTCAAAACAAAGTTGTTTTCTTACTCTGTACCACTGGGGCTTCTGCATCTCTTTTGGCTCCCGTTGCGTGGTGAGGATAAGGCAGGCTCTTAAGGCAGAGACAGCTCCCTCTCGGATGGCCTGTTTGGGATCCCACACAGCCACAAATATATTGTCAAAGAATGGCTGCACTTGTTGGAAGAAGAAGGTAGGCACACTGATTGCCAGCTCACGCAAGACAAGAACCTGGAGGTGGGGAGGAAAACAGTAACAATCTGGAAGATGAGCACACAGAGACAAACCTCTTAACTTTTAGTGTAGTACCATTTGTTTAGACTATCAATGTCTGTGAGCTGTTTCTCTCCCCACACTCTGACAATTCCTAGCATAACAGTGTCTTGGTCTTCATTAGTCACTGAGCTAATGGAGAAGCAATGAAGCAGCACTCTGTCTGCCATGAGAGCATTACAGATTCTCAGGCATGGACTGGCAGCCATGCCCATCCTGACTAAAGCTTTTCTGCAGATTCCTGTGCCTATTCCCTACCACTGTTCGCTAATCCCAACAACCCCTGACAACAAAAAAGTCAACACTTACAGCTGCATGTCTACGACCTTCATTCCTGTCAGCTCCCAGCCACTCCAGAGCTCGTTTCACCTCAAACTCCACATACTCAGCTGTGAAGGTGTCACCAGCCATGGCAAGCCGTCCAATAGCCTTGGAAGCCATCTCCATTACAACAGGGTCATTGGATGGCAGGAGGTTCCTCAGGTAGTTGGCAAACCTGCCGATACGGGTGGCATTACCTCCTTCAACACCGATAAGGCTTGCTGCAGAGAGAGGGAGCAATGCTGCAGTTCTCCCCAAGACTCAGTGAGGCAGACAGGTAACCCCTCCATGAGAGCTAGTATTCCCTACACATCCCTTAAAGATTCCCATTAAGTCCTCCTAAACTGCAGATCCACAGGAAAAAAAAGCAACAGGAAAAGGCCACCATTCTTTTGAACCTGAACTTTTTAAGTGAGTGGAAAAATGCATCCAGTAGCCTAATAAATTTTCCCCATTTATAGTTTTAAAAGAGAAAAAAGTAATTCACCCTGGGATTGCAGACCCATTCCTAATAGAAAGGCATCCATCTGCATACAACTACTGCAGCTAGTTCACCTCAAGAAAAGTCAAAGACTGAATGGACCAAGGAAATGCTCTCCTCCTCAGTTCTAGAGACAGTCTCCTGGCCAGGGTGGAGGCCCTTCATCAGGCACCAGCATGGCAGAAGCTTTTGCTGGAAATGCCTGGGTTGTACCTGCTCTGTAGATAAAGAGGCCATCAGTGTCCAGGGTTGTCAAACTGGCAACTTTCAACATCATTAAATTCACAGAAAAAATTTGAAAGTGATACTATCAGCTTAGGCTCTGATGTTATCAATAAAGATTTCTCTAAGGGATTTATACTGCCTTCAAACACATTGGGACTGGATGATTGTGTCTATGAGCATAAAGCATAAACATCTCTTTGGCTATTAAAGAAGTAATTGCTGCAGTACAGGCCAATTGTTCGGAAGACGAAGTATTTACACAAGCTGACTTCCTCAGGAGTGGGGATTCAGTTCTGCAATCTCACAGCAAACACACAGCCAGAGCCACTAATGGAGAGGCTGACCAGAATCAAAGCAGAAGCTATGTCAGCCCCTCTTGGGGATGGAAGCTGCCATTATGGAGCCAGGTAAATTTAAATAACAAGAATCAATCTCCCCAGATGGAAGAGAGTTGAGAAAGTCAGCCTACCCTGATACATATAAATGGGCAGCACTTTAAACTATTCTTAGCTGAGCTCCAGAACCAAATTTTCATGTGTTCAGCACTCACACTTGATGCTCAACTCCCAGAAGAGCTCAGGGCCCATTAAATACCAGGTTTTCAGCCACTCTCAGTAGCTCCCATGCTGACACTTCACACAGCAACTAGAGCCCAGCAACTAGAACACATCCAGCTGTGTACTGAGCTGTCAGACGTCAGGCCCTGAGTATACAAGGTCATTCATTTTGAAAAATCTGTCCCTAAAGATAGCTGCATGAAGAGAAAATTCACCAGAGGCATTATCAACTTTCACTCACCTATAGCCAGAATGCCACCCTTCCTTTCATTTGCATCAGAGCTAGAGACCAGCTCAAATATGTGATGGTTCAGCTGATCGTAAAACCTGGTAGATTCTTCCTGACTCATCTGTAAAAGCAAAAAGTTCAAATCAGCTTTCAGCATTCTCTCCCTCCCTCCTGCTCCAAAACCTCCATAAAGACAATGCTTCTTATGCCACTTAAACAGAAAGTAATTAAATCAACCATACATTATGAACTCAAAATAGTTTCTCTTATTTGTGCCCTATATGCAGCAAGCTTGACTGTCACCAACTCACTCACCTCTCCTACAAGCCAGGGGGCAAAGATAAGCTCCCTGCTGTGCCCCATCTCCTCTCTAAGACCAGCTTCCATATTCCAAAAATCTCCATTGCCAAGGCACCCAGCCCATGCCCTATGCTCCCATGAAACACGGATAAATAATCCCATTTGAGCACTCACCTCACGCAGCTCCATGGTGACATAATGTTGCAAGTCCTTGGCAGCTTTTGCCCTTGTCTCTTCACTGCGACTCTTCAAGCCATTGGCAAATTGTTGGAGAATGGACACGGTGCCCGACATGGTGGTAGTGTGCTGGGGCTTGGGGGCATCAAGTCCTGCAAATTCTTCAGAGAGATACACTTTTTACTACTTGAATTGAAATCTGTGAGTTTCTTTCTTAAGGCTGTCCCTCCTGATTGTTTCCAAAGTACACATAAAGATGCTGTGTCAGTGGACCATGGAGTTACAAGCAATGACTATATTCCTTAGGCCTTACACTCCATGATAAAATTGTATCTTGACCTCCAGCCTATTTGTTGTCTAGTTCCTCAAATACCAAAATACACTGCAGCAGGCCAGATGCCCTATGGTGATCTAATCCTAAATCAAGGGTCATGCAACAGTTGAAAAATAGCAGGATCAAACTAGGGTTTGCAATTACATCTAATAAGTAAGTACAACCATTCCCAGGATTATAACACTATCATATTTGACTTCTCCCTGAACACCTTCATGCAAGTTTCTCCACAGAAATATCAGTGTCACACCAACACAAGGAAGACTCAGCACTGGCAAGTGTTAGATCTTCCAACAGATATTCAGAGATGGGAAGTCCAGTTATAGCAACACCAATCATTGCAACAGGGGGTTTCCTAGCATAACACATAAACAAACTTTCTGAGGAGTCTTTCTTTATATCAAAAACACTTCACATGTTTGACGCCCCGCCCCGATATTCAGATTACATAAGACCAAACCAAGCACTGACACAAGAACTTCAACTGCTTCTCCCCAGATATTCCACACGCGGTCACAGACATCCAGCGGGACCATAGCTGAGGTGGCTGCTGGCAGGAGCCAGGAGAGGCTCTCCCGGATCAAAGAGCAGCGAGGGCTGCTGCTACCCATCGCCCCAGCCCAGTGTTAGCTCCCGGGATTCCCTCACGGCCGCAGAGCCCGGCGCACAGGACCCGGCAGGCCTGAGCCCGGGGGCTCCGCAGGCCGGGAGTGAGGGAGGGGTGAGGCGGGG
>JAHLSL010000203.1:1537953-1551425 GCA_025920805.1 Petroica traversi
ACAAGTGTGCGGCCTATGTGCTGGCGCTCCGGCCCTGGAGCTTCAGCGCCTCGCTGACCCCTGTGGCGCTGGGCAGCGCCCTGGCGTACCGGGCCGAGGGAACGCTCGACCCGGGGCTGCTGGTAGGAAGCGCCGTGGCCGTCCTGGCTGTGCACGGGGCCGGCAACTTGGTGAATACCTACTACGACTTTTCCAAAGGCATCGATCACAAGAAGAGTGATGACAGGACGTTGGTGGACCAGATTTTGGAGCCGCAGGATGTAGTCCGGTTTGGAGTCTTCCTCTACACTGTGGGCTGTATCTGCGCTGCTGGGCTCTACGCTGTCTCCACGCTCAAGCTGGAGCACCTGGCCCTGATTTACTTTGGAGGACTTTCCAGCTCCTTTCTTTATACCGGAGGTAAGTGCTGCATCCCGTTTGTTGTGAATCTGAACGTAGAAGTGATAGAATCAGCTGAATTGTCAGAAAGTTTCTAGAAGACACACGTGATCTGTCTAGTGCACTGCCATAAAATATTTGTGGTATTTCCTGAAGTACTGGTATGTAAACTTGTATTCTTTGCAATTGAATGTTGTGGGAAGAATCATGCAAAGATCCTCTGTTGGATAGTGGTGTTGAGGCATTATTATTTACATATATGGCTTTAGATCACAACTATTGCTGTATGTTTTTGTGATGTTTATCTCACATCCTTTAGCAGTGTAACTAATGGCATATTTTCTTTCCTTTGGTGGGAATATTACTTTGTTTTGGAATGTTTTGTTGTTATTCTTTAGATGGAGCTTCACTGTGAATGCTGTGCAGTTTGTGATTTTTCTCAATAAAACAAGGATATTTTAGTATGGATAGATACAAACATCATTACTAGCAGAAGAAAAAACAACTTAATTTCAAACTGCCAGACATCCAGTTATGTGGGTTTCCCTGAAAGTGTCCTGTTAGTTTTGCATTTTGTTCTGAGCATTTTCTGTATTTTTTCAGGATCAAATTCTAGTATGCATGATCACACTGAAAAGTACCTTATTTCTATAGATTCCTGCAGAAAGGGGTACTTCTAGATGGGTATTAAAACCTGGCCCTTAGTTTCTGTTACATTGTTTGTGTGGAGAAATCCTTATCTTTGAAAAAAGAGAAAACATGTTTCTTGTCCATAGCTGCATGTGCTTTGGTTGTTTTGCAATATTCCTATGGAGAAGGGCTGAACTGTATGTCATCCATTCTCTTCTGTCATTTGAATTATTTAATAATGCTTGATTTTATTCTTGTCTCTTGCCACAGGGATTGGATTTAAATACGTTGCGCTTGGCGACGTGGTGATCCTGATCACCTTTGGGCCCCTGGCTGTCATGTTTGCCCACGCAGTACAGGTTGGTTACCTGTCTGTGTCACCCCTGCTCTATGCTGTCCCTCTGGCCCTCAGTACCGAGGCCATCCTGCACAGCAACAACACACGGGACATGGAGTCTGACCGGCAGGCAGGAATTGTCACCTTGGCCATCCTCATTGGCCCCACCTTCTCCTACATTCTCTACACCGTGCTGCTCTTCTTGCCCTACCTGATCTTCTGTGTGCTGGCCACACGCTATACCATCAGCATGGCACTGCCACTGCTCACCATCCCCATGGCATTTTCACTGGAGAGACAGTTCCGGAGTCAGAGCTTCAGCAAAATTCCTCAGCGGACAGCCAAACTCAATCTGCTGCTGGGGCTTTTTTATGTTTTTGGCATTACATTGGCACCAGCTGGTGCTCTGCCCAAACTGTGAAAGAGCCAGGCCTCATAATTCACTATTCACGGCAATTAACAGTGGATGTTAAGAGTAAATGACCCATTATGGATAGTGAGAAGAATGGAAAGACCACCTTGCACTGTTGCTAGTGAATGTTACGGTTTCTGGTCTTGGATAGCTTATACAACAGACTTAAAAAAAGTGATTTGTGAGTTCCTCAGAAGGGGTGAACTGTGTGGCTTTGCAAGGTGACATATGGTCAAAGAAATGTTTAAAGCACCTCATCCTTCTGCCACCTGATTTTCACTGTCAGTTCAATGAAAGACAGAGCCTCAAATCACACTCTCTGTTCACTTCAGAAGCACAATGACTACTCTTATCAATTCTTAGGGTGGTGAAGGAGTCCAGTGGCTCCCATATGGGAATCAGAAAACACTGCCAAATGTTTAGCGTCACAACATAGATGCCATTAATTCATTCTCTTGTAAGTGTAGTTCATCTGTTGTATGTTTAAATTTTTGTTATGCTTTTCCTAGCCCATTTTTGAGCTTTTATTTCCAGGTCTCCTGAAATGCCATAGGTACTGATTCATGAACTGCTGCATCTGCTTGTTCCATATAGTCTAGAAATTTCAAAGTTATAAATCTCTGTGGGTTGTGGTGCAATGGAGTACAATTAGCCCACAGCACAAACTTTAAGCCAAAACAAGTAAATCTGTATTCTTCTACAAAAGCTGAAGCTGTAAATGCAAACTGTGCAACTGGAAAGCCCTCAATGGGTAGAAAAACAAATGGTTTTCGTTTTTGTATTTGCTTAGAATTTACTCTCTGAAATTACAGTTTTTGAGTTAAGGGGTAGGTGACAGAGTGCCAGATTTCTCTGAATAGCTATGGATTAATGGATACATAGGTGGAAAACAAATTCCTGATTTAAAAAAGCTTTTTTTTTCTCTCTGTTTATTTAGAGGCCCACAGTATTATAGTGAAATGTCTTATAATAAGAAGCCCAGTTCAGCAAAGAAGAAAGATATAGTGTCAGGAAAAACAAATCTGGATTATTGCATTGGCTCTGCATAAAAATTAGGACTGAAAATGGGAAGAAACCAATTTTGTTAACAAGATTTTTCCTAATGCAGTCCAGAGCTTGTGTCACTGAATGACAATTAAGTGATCGATAAAGGGAAGTTCCCCCCATCGTTTCCTTTTTCTGTACCTTACAGTGTTGCTTTGTTTTTTCCTGCCACTTGTTGTTCACGTGGCCCTTTGGAGAATTGATTTTTTCAGCAGTTATGTAGCTGTGTGAAAAACATGCCAAACATAATGTGGAAAACATGTGCCTTCCAGTGCAAAGGTGGATTGGAACCATAACATATTACTCAGTGGCAACTGAATTCCCTTCTGTATTATTTAGTACTTGTTGGCAGCTTTTGGTGAAAAGCTTGTTTGCTGGAGCTGTGGAAAGCTCAGAGGAATTGACAAAGTGTTGAACTAGAGCTCCTGGTGCCAGGTCACAGCCTTGCTTTTGAGCAGGAGTGTGTGTCAACCACTGTATGAAGGGCTTTTACACACAAGCAATAAACCAGCAATAAACTCACATGGTGTTACCCTGCATCTCTCATGGCTAAGTTGTGCCCTTGTGGTGTTCATCCAAAAGAGCCATGTGTCCCATTAGTGGATTGTACTGACAGCTCAGTAAAGCTGAGTTGATGGTACTGGATATCATGGTACAGCTGTTTAGAGACTGGTTTTATGGCTTCATGTTATCCAGTGCTACCCAGCAGTTATTTCTGAGCTGAACTTAAAGGGAAGGAGTCTTTTCAGGCCTATTTAATGAGCCACAGTTTCATATTTTATTAATATATAGTTCATCTTTTATTTATTAAATTTATTTATTAAAATGGGCAAATTATCTCTCTAATCTGGCTAGGCACAGGACAAGAAGAGATGGACTTCAGCAACTGCTTTCTACAGCAAAATACTTGTTAGGATTAAAAACCTAAGGAGAAAATGCAAGTTCAGCTCAGATGGATGGAGGGGGATATCCAGAAGGTTTTGGAAACTGTTTTTAATGCAGATATAGACAACAGAGTTTCTACTGTTCCTTCTTTGTGGACCTACAGAATGAAGAAGAGCCTGGCTCCAATACCTACTTCACATTGCTGCAAACCAAAAGCTTTTGTAGGGATAAGGGCTGAGCTGACAAATCTGTTAACCTTGCACTTGGGGATATGCAGGTTTATGGGGTTAATCCTGCCCTTTGTAGCAGCTGTGTTCTCCATCTTAGGATAGCTGTTTTGAATAGCTTTCAGTTTCAAAGAATGGATAGTTATCTTTTCTGTACTTTTCAAAAACTGGAGTACTCCAGCTAAATTCCTTAAAGTAACTTGGCTTGTATATTTGATAACATTGATTTGTAATGATGGGAAGATCATTGGTGCCCTGGAACATGTAACTCTTACTGTATCTTGGCTACCCTTCCCTGGGCAGGATGTCTGCATAGGGCTGCAAAGGACCAGTGCTTTTTGTTATTAGAGATGAAACAGCTCATTGGTACAAAAATATGAGTGGGGAACACTTTCCAAGGTGGGGGGGTTCAAAGTATTTTAATAGTAAAACTGAGATGAAAACTTGGTAATTCCTTTCTAGCAGATGTTAGTTGCCTCCAATTCCCTCTCTTTGAAAAACCGTATCATTCCAGGTTCTTAAGGATATTAGTAATAGCTAACACATTCTTTACCATGGTTTTGAGGAAGTTATTTAACTTCTCTGTGTCTCAGAAAACAGCTAATTTTTGCCTACCTTACAGGGATGCTGAGCTGGCATCATTGTCATAGAGAGCTTTGAAAGTAAAAAGTGCTTTATCTCTGTGTGCTTTCCAAAAAGATTATTAGTACTAGAAAACATTTTAGAGACGAACTAACATAAAGGGTGACTTTAACCCATGTAATTAGGCCAAAATAACCTTCACATATAATTGTTGAGTAGTAAGAGAGTTTCATTTATTGGTTTGCTTTGTGATGAAGATGCTGGGTCTCTTCCCCTACCCCACTTTTACCTGTCCCCTGCTACTTTCCATGAATATAAACTTCAGAAACTTCTTTCAGGTCACTCTTGATGAGCTGTTTTGTGCTGTGATGAGTGTTCATTGGTAGATGAATGGATCTGTAGCCCATCTGTTAATGTGTCCTAAAGCACCTCCTAGCCTTTCTTCTTACCCAATAAACTGTCTGAATGTTACTCTGTTAATTATGCTATGTTTGATTCTTTTGTATTACTCGAGTTGTATTTTTGCACATGGATTAAAACATGGTCACAAAAGAAAGAGAATCTTCATTTGCCATGTTTATAGTATAAGTGCCTGAAAAAATCATACTTTTTTTTGTCTGTAAGTCCTTTTATAAATTATAGAGTTCTATCTTTCCCTATCACAAGGCAAACAGTTCTGTAGCAGTGATCATTTCCTACTAATGGCAGACTTAGAATAGTTCTGGTATATTCATCAATGAGCAGAATTTTCTCTGATGCAGTTTTCTGTGCCATATACTGTTCAGTATTTGTAAGGAGGTTTCAGCTGAACTTTACTATCTTTAATAAAGATGAACTTTCTCATCCTCACCAGTGTGTTCTGCCAGTTTTCCAGTACCATGGTCACTGCTCCATAGAACTCTGACAACATAATGCCTCCCATGTGTGTGTCATGAATGAGCCTGAATCATGGTTTGAAATTTTCCTGCCTTGGCCAGCGGTGCTGATGCCAGAATGATTTCTGTCTTTTCTTTATATCCCTTTTACACAGTTCTCTGTATCCACAAGTATTAGAATGCATACTTGTAACCCTTCACTTAGTTCAGTACTTAGTGTTTTGTAAGTGTTCTGCAGGCCTGAGACTGAACAGCCCAGAGCTGCAGAGCCAGGGAGACCAAACATTCCTACTGTCTCAGGAACCCAAGGTCTCCTGACAGGAGGTTTCTGTAAACTCGAGCTGAGCCCACCCCAGCCCCATTATTGGGCTCCCTTGTTGGATCTGCTGATGTGTAAAGTCTAGAACTGGTGTGTGTGATTGATGGGGGTGCATTTGCCACGCTGTCACCTGGGTGAAGTGGATGCATCAAACAGGATCCTGAGGTAATGATCCCAACCCCTTTAACAGTGTCTAGCTTCATTTTCCTAACACCAGGAAAAGGCATCAGTGCAGTGTGCTCCACAAACGCATTTGGAGATGGTTACAAAGGTTAAAATGCAGGATAGTATGACATGGATACATGGGCTGATCTTTGCAAATAAGGAGGCTGCAATTTGAATGTCTGCAGATGGCAGCGTTGCTCTTCCATTGCTGCTGCACTGCTTTTTTTACTGTGAAGCTGTGTTTGTGAGGAATTTTTTAGTGTTTGGTTGTATTTCATAGGGTCTCCTCTGGTGTAAGGGAACTTGAAAGATATATGGCCGCAGATTAATTTCTGTTGTGCAGATCCTGACTGGACAGATGCTCCTGGCCTAGGCAGGTACTGGCAGAGACGGGTATTTGAAGAAAGTCAGGTCTTAAAGCCTTTGCTGATGGCTTAATAAGCTCTTTCTGGTCAGATGCCAAGGGCTGAGCTTTCAAAAGAGTGTGGGCAACCTGGGCATGAGGGGCAGTACACTCATGGGGGGAAGAATGCAGTGTCTCCATGTGTATGAGATGTACTTCTGTTCAGTCAATTGCTTTTAACACATCTTGAATCCCCAGTGAAAACTACTTTTATAGTGTTTTTAGGAGATTGGACTCTATTCTCCCCATTACTTGGGTAAATAGACTGAATCACTGCTGCTTACTCAAGGTGATATTCCTTGGAGGAGAGTACTTGAGAGTTCTCCTTTCCAGTCTGAAACCTTAATAACTAGGCCTTTCCCCTCACATCTTGATTTGTCTGGTCATGGGTAGATTATTTTTAATTGAATCACCTTCAGTCACTTTTATACTTTGAGTTTGAGCCTGCTTAATTACATATTTAAGGAATGAAATGCTGCTCTGGCTTCTTAAGGCTATTTTTCATTTTAAGGTGGAGTTAAATGTCCGGCCAAGATAAAATCAATGGCTCTCAGCATTGCCTAAAAATGTGTAAGTCTCAATAAAGCTCAGCATGGCTGGATTTTTGCAGCTGTATGTCTAAAGGAAACAGACCCTGTGCTGGACAGGATCATGCCCTGTTTTATTCAGATGTTTTATTGTCTGAAACAAAGTCTTTGTGCTTTTCTGAATTCAGAGTAAGACCCAAATGAACAAATTTGTCAAGGGATTTTTACTCTGTGTTCTGGTAATAATTCTCAGTGCTGTCAGTGTTTATTCTTGCTACATCATGAGGAAAACCCATGTTCTAATCCAGATGTTTCAGTGGCCACAAGGATTTGTATTAATGACAAAAACTTGAAGGACATAGTTAAGCATTCCATTGGGGTCAGCTGAGAGAGTGTGACTTCCTCCAACATTTATCTCACTGATCTGCAGGAACAGTGAGATATCAGCCAACTTTATCCATTCCCTCAGAAAGAAACCTGTGTTTGTGCATCTTTCCCAGGCTTCATGCATGCACTAACCTGAGTGAGAAATTCACACACCAGAGTTCACAACCTCTCCACATGAAGACCCAAATGTTTTTTAAAAGCTGAACAAATCCAAACTAACTATAACCCCTGACTGTCCTCTCAGCTGAATTCTCATTGGCTTGCCAGGACTTGAGGGATTTGAAGAATTAAAACTCTATGGCCTAAACCACCATGTTACTTTATAATGAAACAACAAGGAAACGAATCTGCTCATTAAGGAGATGGCTGATCAAGATTAATATGCTGGCTGAGAGATGTGTCACAGGCAGTTTGTAGGAAGCAAGAAAAGCAGTGAGAACCTCACTAAAACACTGGATCTGAAATGCTGCTCTAGGAACTTGAAAGTGTAGAGAGGTCAGGGTCTGCCTTCTCCAGTCTGCCTCCAGGTTGACACCTTTCTGATGTCTTGTTCTAAGCTAGAGTAGCACTGGGCAGGTCTGCTAGTCTGGCAGTGATTTTAGGTTGCAATTGAGGTGGGAGATCCTGGCACTTGCTCTTTGTTCTAGTGCTAGATCCATGACCAGTTTGCTAACTGGGAAGTGCAGAATAGGCCAGAAATTTTTTAATAAAGCCTAGAGTCTTCTTTAGAATGGACAGAATAGAAAGCTCTTACAGGGAGTGGTTTGGTTTGTGTGCCCTGTCACTGACAGCACAAAGAATAAAGATGATGCTTATAGGTGTGCCATCAATCCAGAAAATAAAGCCTGAGCCCCAAATGGGCTGGCATCCTAGGGATAAGGGAATAAACCAAATGCTAGTTTGATACAAGGGGTAAATTCAGGCAATTTATATCTCATGCAGTGTTTGCAAATTCATCTGCACAAATCATCATGCTGTGGGAATTAAGAAGCTTCTCAGACTTTGACCCAATGGAAGGAGAGTCTGATAAACCATCTTCCCAGTCTCCTTAGCCATTGTCACAAGTGTTGATTAAATTACTTCAGATAGGGTATAAATTTCTGTGTGACATTAGGCCACTGTATCCCACTGTTAAGTAATACTTTAACCTATGGGGGACAGCTCTACTGCTGTATAAACCTTAGATCCAGTCAATATAAATAAAGGAGAATTTGGGAATAACATGCTAGAAACTCATGTGCTTTTGTGTGTGTGTGTGTGAGTGTTTTAGAGCTCAGTAAGGGCTAAAGAGTATACTTAGTGTTGTGCCATACCATTCTTCATCTGGTCTTTCTTTTTCCTTAAATTAGTTCTTAAGCAGAATTTAATTAGCCACCAAGAAATACAAAGCTGCTTCCCCAGTGATGTGCTGTAGGCTTTCTGTAAAGCTCCTTTCTGAATGAGTCCTCTGCAGCATTCCTGCTTCTTCAAACCTTTGTTGCTGAGGTTTCCAGAAAAGGTGGAATGACATTTGCACATGTATGGGGAGAGGATTAAAGGCAAAGATCAAGAAGAGAGTTGGAGAGGACAGCTATATATTAATGAACTTCAGAAGCTGAAATTCTGGTTATTTAATATCAAAAGATTTCTCTTTTTCTCTCTCTGCCTTGCATGGCAGGAATCACCTGCTATGCTGTGAGCAATAGGGGGCCTCTGTCCTCCTTTCAGCAGTGATAGCCTGGATTTTAAAATCCATGTCCTAAATTACCTAGTTTTCAAGGTTGTTGGATCCCAGGATTTTAACTTGCTCAAATGCAAGAGAAAGGATGAGCTGGGGAAGCTGAATCTAAACTACTCCAGGTTTAGTAGTGGTTCTGTTGGTATCCCTGAATAAGTTGTGGATACAGAGAAATTCAGGTGTTCTAGAGAAAAAAACAAAAAAGTCTTATATGTAGGGAATTTTAGCTGTGATATATAGTGCTGTTTTATCCAGAGATATTCAGCATTTTCACAAAGCTCATGGTGTGGTTCTTAGACTGAAGAGCCTGGGATTTGGAGAAGAGATGACTTGGCTCACTGTATGAATTTCGCATCTGCCTCTGAGATTGCAAGTCCTATGCATCTGGCTATTGTCCTTCTCCTTGTCTTCTGAAGAGCTGTGTCCTGGGAAACCCATAAGCAGGAATTTGTGTTTCCTATCTGTGTGTGTGTATAGGAATCTTCTGTTTTGAAGAATGTTCATGGCCAGAAACAGCCATGTCCTAAATTCCTATCACAGAAGAGTGTTGGGCTAGGAAGGGTTGAGTGCAAGTACATACATGAGTGATGCATATTCCCACTAAGAGTTAACTCATCTCCAGATGGTGAAGAAACAAATTCAAGTAATTTAGGAGCCCTGCATGTCTCCTGAGGATTGAGACATAAAAAGAGTATCAATCTCTCCAGCAAGCTAACTCACAGGGGGGGGAAATGTGGTTGTTTTCTAGAGATCCATATGTTTTCTGCGTGTGAGAGAGAATGTGTGTTGCATTCTGACTTGGCTAAAAAGCACCTTCTGGAGGAAAAGTTTAAGGGAAGAAATGTTTTCCTCAATTACTAAAGTAAGGCTTTGTACTTTCTAGGGAAAATGGGATTTGATGTAGAGTCCTTCTCTTCCTCAAGACCTCACTGTCAGGAAAATCCACAACCAGAGGTTTATGTCCAAAAAGGAGACAGAGGAGTCCTTCAACTTTATTTGAATAAAGGAGAGAGTCCTCTGGTGCACACGCCCATGGGGTTTTCTCTTTCAAGGTTTCAGGGATGCAGCTTCCTTTTTATCCTAAATTCCCGGTTGCATATTGCCCTCTTCCTTTCCCCATTGGCTGAGGTATCAGGAAGGTGCATCCTCCCCGAACCGCTTACCCCATACCCCCCTTGAACCTGTCACTTTAGCCCAAAGTTTAGAAACTCCAGCTTTTGCAGACCCTTGTTGGTTCCAGGTGCCAAGTTGTCTGGGCCCTGTAACAAACCCACGCCCCAAAATCAGCAGGAACATTAACACCCATTTCAAAGACGTTAGCACTCATCAAAATGTTTGTAAGGACACCAGCACACATCTTCCCTCTCATCACCATCCTAGTCACCATTCTCCTGCTTCTGGGGGGAAAACTGAAATTCTGTGAACCCCTGTCTGTGTATGGGGGAAGGGACAGGGAATAGTTCGAGTCACACGAAGGTATTGCAGTAGAAATGTCTGCTGCAGTGGGAATAGTGGAAATAGACTGTTCGGTTTTCATCTGCCAAACAAGAGCTTTAACAGTAAAATTGACCCAAACTCTCAGGCTATGGAGGTGCATACAGAAATGTGGCATTTGGAACTTGTGCAGCTTGAAGCAGTTTGTCTGAAATAAGTGTCATAAAACACCTTGGGACTGGGGCTGACATTGATGGAAAGGGCCACTATCAAATGGTGCCAATCCAAGTGTGGATGTCAGAAACAGGCCCCTGTGGCAGGCAGGCTTTTCACATTACTAGCACAGGCATTTGTAAAATGTCAGTGGCCAAGCACAGCCAGTGCTCCATTTATTTTTCCTTGACGTGAGACAGTTGTCCAAAGAGACTATCGTGTTCCATAGTTTCAGCAGGCACTGCTGAAAGGGGTTTCCTGGGTGACAGGCCTCTTGGACAGAACAGGACATTTGAGTGCTTCCAGCTTTGAGCTCTGCATGTGATACCTGTCTGTAAAGGATGCAAGCAGCTGTGTTCTTGTGGTAATGAATTGGGAGGAGCCATTTACCATCATAAAGCTGATGTGGGTGGGCACAGGCATAAAGGCGGTGCCTGGTGAAAATCTAATGGTCTTCTAATGCTTTTCTGGAGCCCGTTCCTGTCCGTAGTTTTACAGGTGACAGCTGAATCAGAGATGGAAATTCAAGTTTCATTATCAAGTCCTTACTCTTCAATTTCCTATAAATTGTTCAGTCACTGCCAAGTGAGTGTTAAAAATGAGGTCATTTTCTGTTAAAGTTAAAAGGTTTTTAATAAAAAATCAACAAGAAAAGACAAAGACAAAGCAAAGGAATTACAGCGTCCTGGGATGCCAGGTGTACTGGCACAGAGCCAGAGCACACCTCTCCTAGAGAGAGACTTTCTTTAAATACTTTTTTTTACTTTTACAACTTGTTGTATAATTCAAATGAAGTTCTTTTGAAGAATTCAGTTAGTCCTTTATCAATCCCCGGCGGAGGAGTCTCTTATCCAGGAATATCTTGATACAAGTAGAAGTTTGCAGAGTTGTTTGTCAGTTTGGCAGAGGAGTCTCTTATCCAGGAATATCTTGATAGGAGTAAATCGCCTTGCTTGAGGGGTGGTTTGTGAGTGATATTTCACATAGCAATGTTAGTTATTTCTCAACTATTAAGCAAAACTAGAATGGCTACATTTCTACACAAACACTGCTTCTACAAGGGTCAATATTATATACATAGCATTCATTATTTGCGAAAAACCAACACTATAATATGTATTTATAACATGAGTGGCAATGAAGAGTCCCCAGGCTTGATGTGAATCCAGTTTCAGTCAGTGCTCACCACTCATACCCGTCCTGGATGGGCAGAACAACCTGGACATGGTTACAAGGCAGGACTGAAGTGAGCTGGAAGAGTTGTATGTGGGGAACCAAGACTAGACATGGAATATGGCTGGGGAGATCTGGCCATTTGTACAGTGTGGCAGAGCTGCCATGCACTGCCTGGGATGTGCTGGAGTCCTGGTGAAGGGGGAGCTGGCTGCCAGCAGCCTGCTGTGCTTACCTCAGATCCCTGCTACCACACAGCATCACTTCTGGCCCTGAGCTTTGTCCTTTGTCTATGGTGGTGTTGCAGCTTGTCTTGTTGCCTCACCTCTTGGGGGTTTGTGCTAGGGCTATAAAAATCTGTTTATGTCTAAATTCTGCCATTGAAGGTGGGGGGCAGAGTTAAAAGGGGACAATCGATTTACAAAAGACAGTAAACACTGAATGCCAGAAGCAAATATTGAGATGGTGCTATGGGGAGGAGTCCTTGGGACTCTCTAGGATGGCAGAGGTGTTCTTTAAGATGTACAGCCTTGAAGGGGTTTTATTAAACTTTTTTTTTTGTTTGTTTTAGCAATTTGAGCTAAGGAGGGGTGCCTGGCTAAAGTTAAAAGCCAGACTACAAAAGAGATTGCAAGGCAGGAAAATGATCTTAGGCTATACGTCCTTTCCGGGGATGTTGGGTGTATTTTGCTGAGATGCCTTGGGCAAAGAGGGCTTAGGTATCCTCTGGTAGTGGTAGGCCAGCTGGCAGGGTGGCCAGAGGAATTTCTAGCTGCTTCAGCAACTATTTGATCAGCTAACAAATGGAATTGTGAAAGCACACAATGGACTTGGACAGGGAACTCATTTTACAGGGGGATCCTTCAAGGGATTATGGCTGCTTTGAGAATTCAGTGGGACCTCCTACCCCTGGCACCCTGAGAATTCAGGCCAAGTAGAAAAGATGAATGGAGAAATAAAGGAGCACCTTTTGAAGCTAGTGATAGGAACTAAGATGCCATGGCTTTTGCCATTGGTTTTGCCAAGAATAATGGCCAGACCCAGAAGAGATATTCTTTTATCTCCCTTTGAACTGCTGTTTGGAATTCCTTACACTTGTACTTCCCAATCTAGTGGGAGGGGAAGAAATAAGTGATGCATGTTTAAAACAATATGTGGCGGGATATTGTCTCTTGTGAAATGTCTTTGACAGGAAGCCCAGTTAGCACAGATTTTGTTAGCTGTCTTTGGACTTTGCTGTTCACAACATCCAGCCAGGAGATTGGGTCCTGCTTAAGGAGGAGAAAGAAGCACCACTGGTGGTGAAGTGGCGTGGGCCTTTCCAAGTGTCACTGAGCACAGAAACAGCCGTCAAGAGAGCTGAACACGGGTGGACCCATCACACTCAGGTCAAGGTCTCTGAGGCCCTGGAAATTTGGACATCTCAGCTGGAGAAGGACAGCAGGCTGTGACTGAGCCTCTGTAAGAGTACACTGGAGCAGCAGTGGGTCAACATCAGAGGGAGCCTCGTGTGCCTACCCACAGACTGTCTGCTGAAATAGTCTGTATGGGCAGCTCTCCCACATTGATAAACAGAAATCCTCAGTTCTTCCCTTGTCTCTGTCCCTGGGTCACCTGATGAGCTGCTGGATTAAACCTCACCATGGAACCCCAGGGATCCCTCTCGACTCCTTGCTGTTGGTGTGTGAGCTGAGCTATCCAGCATGCACGTTAACAAGTGTGTGTGTGAGTGTGTGAGTGTGTGTGTGAGTGTGTGTGTGTGTG